>JAXFYN010000086.1:0-175890 GCA_036172215.1 Camellia granthamiana
ATCAACACAATGTAGCAGTTTAGATTGTACACCCCCTTAGGCAAATCCTCATAGCTCTCTGGCAACGAACTCATACTTTCCTCTAAGGCTAGCCTCCCTTCTACTGCAACTGTCACCACCACAGGCTAAGGTTGAAGTGCGAACGTGTCCATCATGCGCAAATCTATGCTTTCAAGAATGAACAACGTCGGTCTTGGTAGGTGGGATGGGGGTAATACATACGTTGGGGTTGTAGGGGATGACCAGTGTATGGATTAGGTTTAGATTTTGTAGTGGGGGAACTTGATTGTGGACCGGAAGAGGGTTTGTAGTTACATTTGGTTTTTAGGGTGGTGCGATCACCTTATTGTCAATAAGGTCTTGAATCTCATGACGCAGTTGGAAGCATTGATCGGTATCATGACCATGCTATTGGTGAAATGCACAATATTTTGCTGAGTTGTGTTTGGGTGAAAGAGGATCAGGTAGTGGACGAGGTTCTAATGGTTTGAGGTGCCCCTTTTTGACCAACACCTTCATGGCTTGAGATAGGGTCATGTAGAGTTGGGTAAAGGTCCTCTGGGATCAAACAGAGTTGGATGAAGTTTGTGGAGCTATGTTGGCAAAGGGATTGACAGTCTTGGTTGTGGTGGTGACAACACTCACATCTGACGGCCTTGCAGTTGTGCTACCACTAGTGGTTACATTGGAACTACACACAAAAGGTCTTTTTGCGTGCTCTTTCTCATCTGTAATTAGCTCTTGTTTCATGGCGTCTTTGATTTGAAACCCCATCTTATGGAGCTCAGTGAATGTCAACAGAGGGAGGACGATCATTTTCTACAAAAACTTCCCGTGCAGATTGCGGACTACCATCCTTATCTGATCTTTCTCGGAAGGCCTTGTGGTCATCATTGAAGCTTTAGCCCTCCACCTCGTCACAAATTCTAAGAAGCCTCCCTTCGACTCTTGGCGTGTTGCCTCAAGATCATGAGTTGTGACCTCGATTTGTGTGTTATACGAGTATTGAGCAATAAAGGCCTCGGCCATTTCCTCTTAATTCTTCTTAACAGAATCCTCCAACTTTGCATACCAAATGGTCGCTATACCAGACATGGCACGGCCGAAGAGAGAGAGCTTCTGTAACCTAGTCAGGCCCATCAGCTGGAAGATTTCTGAAAACAGCCGTAGATGAACCATGGGATCTCCAGAGCCGTCGAATCGATCAATGTGTGACATTTTGAACCGATCTGGCAATGTCACTGCAGAATTGGTATACTCGTTCTCTATGTCCAGGATGGAATTAACAGCTTGTGCTCTCTTGAATAGCTTCTCCAGCTTGTTGACCTTGAGCACAGTTGGGTCAACCTCAAATTCAAATAGAGCTTCAATTTGATACACAGGTGTTTTGAAGGCTTGTGCTGGGATTGTCTCTGCCGGATTGCCTTGATTTTCTTGGACATTAGTAGTATGGGAAGTGGCTCTGGGTGCTGGGATACTCGTAGAAGGTGCATGGGGTGCAGAAGTCACTGCCGGCTGTGGTTGTTATTGTTACAGCTTGTTTATTACCTCATCCTGACAGGCTGTGACCTCGACCTGACAAGTAGCATCTCGCTGTAGGGTTTCAACTGTTTGCTGAAGATGATATATTAATTCCTCCATATTGACTGGGGGATATTGTGCCATCGGAATAGGCAAGTAATCTCGTGCTGGACTAGAAGTAGAAGACTGTCCCTAAGCCTGACTGGATGCAGGTGAATTGAGTTGTGATTGTAGTAAAAACTGGACCGGTGAACTTTGCCTGACTCTCCTCTGTCTTGTAACGGGTAGGAGTGAAGTAAACACGGGCTGTCCCCTAACAAGATCTCAGTCTTTGTAAAGCCTTCTGACTCGGGTCAAAAGCACTTAGGGGATATCCGAACTTTCTGAAGCTATGGTGTTAAACTACTTAGCAAAAAGAAATAAAGCAAAAAAGAAAGAAAGCAGTAATTAGAAACTGCACAGCACCTCAGCTAATGATGTTACCAACACAGATGTAATCAAAGCTATAGGACTGCACTCAACACTGAATTCTGCCCCCAAAACGGATACCAAACTTGCAACTTATACGCACATTCCCGCACAGTTTCACTGTAAAGCACATACCAGTTAAGTGAGAGCCAAAACACCCCCTATGAGGGGGTAAGGTTACCTTGTCCTAGTTTCGTCAGGAACTAGGGTTCATAATTCAAACAAAGCGGTTTCAAGAAATCCTGTATTCGGGTGAGCATCCTGTCTTAGTTTGGAACAGTCTCTATGGCTTTTCGATATGCAACTAGGCCGAATGGTCAGAAGGGTACCTCAGCAAAACTACCTAATATACCTTTCACACCCAACTCCGAGAAGTGAAAGGAGGATCAAACGGTACAGCGGTAGTCCAGATCCAACGGTTGTGTTCCCATCATGGTAAAGCCCGTGACTGGTCAGCCTTTTGGTGAGTTTTTAGGCAAGCCTCCGGCAAACCATCCAGGAATAGTAGATGGCAAACATAGCGACTTAGGCGCATCAATGCAAATGTAATGCAAAGAAACATATAAGTGTAGATAAAATGTCACATCATGAATTTCGAGTTAAGTTCTCTAACTCCCCAGCAGAGTCGCCAGAAACTGCAACCCAATTTTTTCGTGCCCCCTTTCGAAAGACGAAGAAGCCCTACAGTATCGGACTCCCACAATTCTGAATCTAATCTCATAAGTGCAATGTGAAATAGATAATCACCAAAGAGTCCAAATCCAGCAAATCTTTTTGAAAATCGATGTTGAATAAAAAATGCCAAAAATGGACTGCTTTGCCAGATACACAGTCGCCACCTAAATATTTTTTGGAGAAATTTAGCAAACCCATAACTCGTGCCAAAGGCCACGTGTCCGTTATCACCAAGATTGTCTCAGCTCGGGAACTTGGGTAGTAGAGGGGAAGGTCATGAATTGAGCACCCCCGCTCGCCCGATCAAAGATCGGCCTCTACTAATTATGATATGAATCTTATTTACATTATATGCCTTTGTTCCGATTATTAGGCTAGCATTACTATGTGATGCGCACACACACAAGTATTGACTAATTTGTAAGAATTGGAACACTTGATTCATATTTGTTTTGAAAACTGTTTCAAATATGTACTACTTGAAAAAGTGATCGCATATGAACATTACTCAAATTATTCCAATTCAAGCAACTAGCCTTTAGCCACAGGCATTCAAGCAGTTATAGCACTTCAGCAATTAGCCTCATGGCAAGTATGCTAGACATGACAACAATCACACTCATGCAATTATGCTAAAGCTAATAAAAGCTTACCCAGTACTCCAAGCTAAAAGAAAAAAATGATAGAGTTAGAAAAATGCATGATCCTAACTATATAATATGACTAATGCAACACATGCGGTATGTAATCACTAGGCTCAGCTACTAATATGGCAAATGAAGCAATTTGATAGCATGCGGTCTAAGCACGTATTCAAAAAAGCACTAAACTAACAATGCAAGTTTAGAATGATGAACCGAGCCTCGGTGCATACAATACAAGTGGATGCAAACATGAGACTGCTAAACAAAATATGATGCCGTAGACTAACTATCGTAAGCTAGTAAATAAAAAGGAGAAAGACATGGGGTTGGAAGACATACACGTTATTACAACATTGCGCCCTTACACATGAGGGTCCGAATAAACTAATTAGCTAACTAAACTAATTAGCTATTACAACAACAAATGAATAATTTAGCTAAATTACGCTAAACTACTTAACTAATTATTACAAAATGAATGAACTAATTAATTAAAATAATTACAACACGGAACGAATTAGCTATTCTAACTAATTAATTACAAAGCTAGTATTTTAAGCACAATACTAATATACTTATAACACGGATCCCGAGGATCGATGGAGGGCTCATGCATGAATGTGGTTTCCATCCGAAAAAGCCACTATTTCTGTTGCTGAATGCTTCTGTTGCACAGTTGTAACAACCCTCACACTGTTTACCGATTAATGACTGATTGATTACCGATTACTGCTAAACTGAGACCGAATATGAAAAGTAATTGAACTGACAGAAATACTGAACTGACTACCAGGAATCTGAAACTGAATCGATTGACTATATCTGTTTAAATGCATTGTCTATCTGTTTGTTTGTTTAATTATCTGTTCAGCTTTTATGTTTAAACTGTTAATTGAAGGCCTTATCGGCGGCCGAATCCAAAATTGATTGAAGTTCTATGGTCGTTAGAATTAATGTGATTTTATGGTGTAATTATCTAAAATGCAATTTGGTATGATTAAGTTAGAATAAAATAAGCTAAATGAAACAAGTTGCCTTATTTACAGAATTGCCATTGTTAGTGGGCCATGTAGACTATACACATTTAAGCCTTGTACACTTGAATCAAAACTTTTTCTCAGCTCATTTTGAGAGCATAACCGGCCATAGAGAGAGAGAAAGTGAGAGTTGAATTGTTCTTGTGAATTGCTTGGTGATCTTGAAGAAATTGTAGGAGATTTGCCTTCTTGAGCTTCTAGTCTTGTGATTGAAGACTTAGGTATGAATTTCAACCACCCATTGTTGTATTTAAGGTTGTTCTTGCATGATTCATGCCAAATTAGAGAGCTAAGTCATGTTTTAGTCTTAGCATGTTAAATTGAAGCTCATACCATGCATGCATGTTTGAATTGTTGAGTTTTAAGTTGATTTCATGGATAATTGTTGCATGCATGTACAAGTTCTAGCTAAGGTCCATGAAACCATCACGTCTTGAAAGAAAGGAGCTCAAGTGAGCAAGCATTTGAAGCTTTGATTTGATTTAATCTCATGCATGTCACATTGTAGCATGTTCATGCATGTTCATGAAAAATTGGTTTGAAAATGAGTTTAATTGAACATCCTTGGGCCTTGATTTCTCAAATTGACCTTTGAAACATGTTGTTCTATAAGTTTACTAATGTTTTCCAGTAAATGGGCCCAAGAGGATCGAATTTGGTGTTTAAAAACTTGAGTTTTGAGCTTGGGACTCAAATCTGGAATTTCCAGATTTTGGTCGTCCGCTCGAGCGGGGGAAAGTGCCGCTCGAGCGGAGAAATGTACGCTCGAGCGGAGGATTGGGTGACACGCTCGAGCGGGCGTCGAGCGTGAATTTCACCTATCCAGTACTTTTTGGTCCGCTCGAGCGGGTAAGTTGACGCTCGAGCGGGGACCTTTGTTTGCCTGTACGCTCGAGCGGAGTAACCTACGCTCGAGCGGGACCCTGTTTCACTGAAAATTCTGAAAATGCTTTTAAAAGTGCATCTTTGCATTCTCATTCCATCCTAGGCATTCTTAGGCCTAGTTTAAGACATCTTGATAAGGATATAGATGTAGAACACACCGAGGCAATTAGGGATTAAACTATTATTATCCTTCCCAACTGTGTAGCTTAGTGTGTGTTCATTCTGTACTGTTTAGGGTTGGCATTTCGAGGAGACGCTCTAGCCTACTGTAGCCCAGAACTCTGTGAGTAACAATTGTGTAAAGATATATTCAAAATGATTATCTTCTGAATACTGAACTGTACTGCTTTCTGAACTAATACTGTTAACTGAATGAATGTATGTCCTATATTCTGAACTGTATTGTGGCATCCTTAGCAATTACTGTTACTGACTGTTACTGTTACAGAGATCTCTGTTGGTTCCCATGTTGGAACCACTACCGTTTACCAGTATGATGGCCATCATTTACTGTCCGGTCTTTTAAGACCTATTGTTTACTGTACTACTATGCTAATGGATGTACCACATATGATTGAATGACTGATACACTGAATCAATGAACTGTTTTCATTACTGTAAGGACATTCATTCTTAACCCCTTTACGCATTATGTTATTCACTGGGCTTTAGCTCACTGCTCATATATATATGTAGGTGTACAGGCACCGGACCAATGCTAGAAGCGTCGGGGTAAACTCCAGTTTTGTCAAGCCAACCACTGTGCCTCACTGCGAGGTTCCGAGTCTGCCAAGCTGTGGCTTAGGGGTGTTTTATTTCCCCGTCCATCTCTGTACTGTTTTTGTAATAACTGTATAGACTGATAAACTGTACTGTACTGTCTAATAGGGACTTGGTCCCTGTTCTTATCGACTGTGAATGTTGTATATAATGTACATACTGTTTGTCACTGTTTGTGTATGTGTATGTATGAAAAGTCTTTTTGCATACAGACTGTCACAGCTCATTGGACATTGTTTATTTACTGTATTGGCTTCCGTCAGCCCCTGCACTCTGTTTTACTGTCTTACTGTTAAGCAGGCCTTCGGTAATCTCGGATTACTGGCCGGTTACGGTACTAAACCCATAGGGGCGGGTTTGGGTTGTGACAACAGTAGAACACTTGCACTGATTTCCACCTCCAGACTAACTCTATTCTGCTTCAAAAGGACGTTGCTTGATTTTGCACCGGTGGCTGGTAGAGGGCCTATCGTCCACTGATGATGGCCTACCGGCCACTGATGATTGAACTTTCCTGTTGCAACAGATAGCAAACAGAGCAGAGATAGTGTATTCTCAAGGGTTTGTTTGCACAATTTACCCCTCATTATTTGAACAGCTCAAAGGAATAGTAAAATTTGATTCACAAACCATCAATCTATGCAATTTCATTGCATGATGGCCTATGAACCAAAGTGTGCAAGTTCAATAAATGCAACAAAACTAGACTCTCAAAACCACCTCCCTATCATGAAAGATGAAGGGAAGTAGTTGACAATGAATCTTGAACCATTTTTATCACTAATGAGTATGAAACGACTTAAGACTTAAGGGTTCAATTAACGTACGATTGAACCCAAACTAAATTATTATCTGGTTCTTTTTTAGCCACAATTTTATTACTTCATTTTAATTACCTCTCAATTCTTTAGTCAATTGAGTCCAAAGGTGAATGTAAGTCCTCTAATGGAAAGAGAGCTCAAACCAAGTGTTGCTTTGGGCATGAAAAAGATATCATACCATTGGTAATGAACCCCCAAAGGGATTAAACCATTAAGCATGACATCTCAATCTCATGTTTAAACAAACAAGTAGTTTGAAACCACTTTCAAAGCAAAACAAAAGCCAAGAAAGGAGTGAGGTTACTGAGGTGATTAAGAGTGATCACACGTATGGAAAACCATAAATAAACACTATCAACTTAAATAAGATGGTGTCTAAGGCCTAAAACACCAAACTTATGAGGACAATTACACTACATGCAAAACAAAGCTGAAATGCAACAAACACTTAAAAAGTCCTAAAATGGTCCTAAATAAGTCTTAAGATATGATGGAATTAAGACAAAAATAGCTAGAATAATAAGCTAAAATAAGGATCATGCTAGGCTAGTAAGCAAAATACAAGGAGAAGAGGCTAACCCCTCCAATTTTGGACTTCAAACCATGATTTTAGCCACTGAAATAACTCTGAAAATCAATGTTTAAAAGCTCAAAAAAACATAGTGTAAAGGTGGGAAACACAAGGATAAAGGCCTTGAGAGCAAGGTGTAAAGAAAGGTGAACTACCCCTCAACCTTTATTGGCCTTAAAACCCAAGTTTCAGCCCAAAAATACAAAGTTTTTACAGCTCAAAAACAGTTGGAAAATAATAAGAAAAAGAGTAAATACAACAAGTAAAGAGACAAAGCTTTATACCTCTTGAAGAGGATATTACTTTCAAGTGATAAAACAAGGCAAACACACCCTTAAGAGCTCAAACAAGACTCAAAGATACCTCAGCTCAAAGATGGAGAGGTTTGGTTAATAGTGTATAGGCAAAGGTGAAGAAATTTGCAAGAGAGAGAGAGAATTATAGAGAGAGAGTGTAGACACCCCATTTTTGACCGACCTTAAGACTTAGACGTCATCATTTGTGTACGCGATGATTGCGCATGTTTGTGCTTGTTATGAGTTTTCGGGGCTTTCGGCTGAACGCCTTGTCTCGGGACCTCTTAACTCTCTTCTTCTCGGTTTATTTTTGGACCATGCCTTGGTGCCTTTGCCTGGAGGGAGAGAGAGGCCTGTAGGCCACTTTTTGTAGCTGTAGGCTACTTTTCCCTCTTGTAGGCCACTTGCAGTGGCCAGTAGGCTAGTTTCAGGAGCTTTCGGCTGAGTGCGTTGTCTTGGGGCCTCTTAGCTTTCTTCTTTTTGGTTTGTTTTTGGACCATACCTTGTTACCCCTTGCCTGGAGGGAGGGGAGGGCCTACCGGCTACTTTTGGCAGTTGTAGGCTTCTCCCCTTGTAGGCCACTTGAAGTGGCCGGTAGGCCAGTGGAAGTGGCCGGTCAGCCACTTTAAGTGGCTGACGGCCATTTTTCTATTTTTGCAGATATTTTTGGTGCCAGCTGTTCCAGCTGTTAGTCACTGAATACATCCTCCCTACACGTATAGGGAGGGATTCAAGCAAGGTCTAAGCTTGTCAAGCAAGCTTCTCCTTGCTTTGCTTATATAAGGGGAGGTGCTTCCCCCTTATGGAGGGTTCAGAATTTTGAGAAGCAATTTTCCCCTCTCTCTCTCTCTCTCTAGAATCCTCTCTCTCTTCCCTTTTAGTGCTTGAAAGTGAGCTTTCTTCATATTTTTGCAAAGAGACTCTTAGCCAAACACCACCATCATTGAGCTGAGGTTCTTGGAGGTCATATTTGGGGTTTAACAGTTGGTTTTGGCTCAAAGAAGTTGCTGTTATTGCTGTGCTTCAAGGGTGAGTCCCATATCCTCTTTAAAGCTTTACTTTCATTGCTTATTTGGCCATCCTTGCATGCTATTTTAGGCCTTGCTTGCAACTTTAAAAATCTTTGTTTCTAAGTGTTTAAAATGATTGTTTGAGGCCTCTTTGGTGTTGAGGGTGTTCTACCCTCTTGTGTGCCTTATTTGCTTAAGCTTGGTGCCATCTTTTAAAGCTTTAGAGGCACCCTTTGTTTGGCCTTTCTACCACTGAAACTTAGAGGAATTTCAGTGGTAGAAACCATGTTTTAAGGTCTAAAGTAAGAGGGGGTGGCCTCCCCTCCTTGCTTCTTGGTTCTATGTCTTGTTGGCCTCATACTTGAGCATATTTTTCTAGCATGTGTTGGCTTGATTTCAGCCTATTTTTGGTCTTATTTCAGTATGTTATAGCTCTTTTTTGGCTTGGTTGAGTCACCTTATGCATGCTTCATACACTTGTAGTGCAATCCTACTCGCTAGCCTAACAAACTTCATGTTTTAGCCTATAATTCTAGCATGTATTGGCTCCACTCTAGCATGTTTTATGCCATTATTTAACATGCTTCAACTCTGATTTTAGTTAGTTGGATCACCTCTTGCTTGGTTCTTGCACTTGTAGTGCAATCATGCTCCTTAACCGAGTGTACTTGGTGTTTTGGCCTTTCATTCTAGCTTGTCTTGGCTATACTCCAGCATGTTTTTGGCCTTATTTTAGCATGATTAAACTCTGTTCCAAGTGGTCTTGGTCATGTATGGCTTGCTTTGTATAGCTATGACATAGTTGGCTTCACAAGTCTTGAGTTTTGAGGTCCTTAGCATGCTATATTTGTGATGTTTGTGTGATATGCCATCATTTGATATGTAATTTTAGAGCATAAAATTCTGTCATACTCTCATGTTTATCACTCTTTCATTGTGTTTAAGAGTTGTACCCTTTTACCTTGCTTGTGACCTAATACATGAGCATATCTTTCTTGCCATCTATGCTACAAGTCTAGCATGTTTTTGCTACTATTTTGACCTGCCTTAGGTCTGTTTTGAGTGGTTAAGGTCATTTGAGCATTGTTTAGTATGGTTGTAGTGTAAAGGGCCTTGACTAGCTTTAAGTTTCAAAGTCCCTAGCATGCTTTGTATGTGATGATTGCATGCCTTAGCCTCATTTCTCACATGATTTCAGTGAATATAGCATAGTCACACTCTCACATATTCCACTCTCTCATAGCTTTTGTGGGTTGTGCCTTATGCCTTGTTTGTGAGCCAATGCTTAAGCATGATTTTATTGCCTTATGAACTTCTATCTCAGCATGTTTTGGTCTTTGTTTTGACTTGTTTAAGCTCTGTCCAGAGCTGGTTTGGTTGTTTAGGCCATGTATTGCAAGCCCTTTGTGTGAATGCCTTGACTAACTTTGAGTTTTAGGGCCTCTTGCATGCTATACTTGTGGTGTTTACATGATATGTCATCATTTGGCGTGTGATTTCAGTGTTTATGCCTCTGTCATGCTCTCATATATATCACTCTTCCAATGTGTTTGAGAGTTAAGCTTTGCGTCTCGCCTGCGAGCCATAAGTTGAGCATGCTTTTCTTGTTTCTTGTGCTCAAGTTTCATCACATTTCAGCCACTGTTTTGGCCTGCTATAGCTCTATTTTAGGCTGGTTTGATTCATTGAACATTGTATAGCATGATTCTAGTGCTGTTTCCCTCACTTGTTTCACTGCTTAAGTCTCTAAACATGTCTTGCATGCATTGCTCACATGATAGGGTCTTGTGCATGCCACCTTAGCTTTGAAAGATAGCATGTTATTTGCATAGCATTTTGTTTGCATAGCATCATGTTCAACCGGACGTTATGTTGAACATAAGGTTGATTGGTCCACTTCACACTCAAAGTGACAAAAGTGAGCTAATCTTCCTTGGTCTCTATTGCCTTTGATCATCCATGATGAGGTAGTGGATTTAGAGTCTTGTTTGCATTGCATTCATCGAATTTGTGCAAGTTGGATCTTTGGCCATAATGCATTGAGATGCTTGATTGATGGTCTTGGATCCAATGATGCCTCTCCCTTGATGTTTTGAGGTGATATGGAGTGGCACAACACACACATGTCCTTGGGAGACCCTTCATTTTCTCTGTTTTGTGCTCTGTTGCAGTTTGGTGTCTGTAGACACCCCATTTTTGACCACCTTTAAGACTTGGACGCGACTGATGGTTTTGGAAGATGTGCAGGGGAAATGTGCAATTTCTTCGGCAAAGAGAAAGAGTCAAATCTCAACTTCATACCCCTGTTCTGGACCAAAACAATCTTGATCAAAAGATTTTAGTCTTAAAACCCTCTCTTTCAAAACGTTTTTGAAATAAAGTTTTTACGATGTTCCGAGGCTCGTATTTTGTCAAATGTTGCGCTTTTCGGTAAACCGAGCAAGGACAAAGTGGAAATGAATGAAAGAGAGATAAAATCTTTGAAAAATCTTTCAAAACACCTTACTTAGGGGTTTGAAGTTGAAGAAAAGAGGAGAAGAAGGAAGAAATCCAATTGGGGGAGAAAATGGGCATGAATCGTTAAGAGAGAATCAGACAGCCCTCGCCGAATCGGGCCTATTCATTCGCATACTTGGAATCAAGCTATGAGGCCACCACCGTTGGAAATAAGACTTCCGGGGCTTCATTTTGCACTCAAGAATCTCCTAAATCCAATTCTGGATAGGGGAGATATGGTTGATTGAAGTAGGGCATCACTCCGGTTGGGACTGAATCTGCGCGGCTTCACGGAAACGGGCATAACTTTTTTCACAGGAGGAATTTTGATGCAAGGTTTACGCCATTGGAAAGCTAACTTCCGGGGCTTCAATTTGGACACTTGAACGGCTACATTTGGACTTCCCAATCACCCACAGGCCACTTTTCTTTCCGGAAGCCCACTTTTTTTGTCCTGAATGTAGCTGGCCGGCCAGAAAAGCCAGAAAAAGTAGCTGGCCGGCCAGAAAACCTCGAAAAAGTAGCCGGCCAGCCACTTATCTAAAAAAATGACTTTTTTTGCCCTTTTAAACTAGCCGACCATTATCCCCCTCCCAAGTGTGTTCTAGCCATGTATTTTGTTTTGCACTTCACCCATGTCCGAGGGTTTGGCCTTTTGGGGGGAAACTTGAATTAGTTTTCCCCCCCATTTTCCCCCCTCTTTTTCACCCCCTTTTGTCTATAAAACCAGGCTCCCCAGCTGTGTTTAGGGGTTAGAAATTTCGCCTTTAAGCCTTGTATGCATATCTCCCCTATCTCTACACTTCCAACCTTCAAAACATCCAAGTCCTACACCCTTTACTCTACAACCCATACCCCCACCCTTCCATCTTCCATTCCAGCAGCTGGAGTTGGTTTTTCAGAGGCTAGGAGTGCTGTATTTTGGACCAAGAGGCTGTCAAAGTTGAGTCTTCAAGGGTAAGTCCTCCTCTCCTCTTTTTGGTCCTATTCTTGCTCAATACATTAGCCATACTTGCTTGCATATTTGAGCTCCGACCATAACTGAATATAGCATTTTTTGAGCTCTACTTCATGTTTGTTTAAGGGTATTTCCCTGTTTGAGGCCCCCATTTTGCACTTGCTTCATTGCCCCTCTTTATGCCATTTTCTTGCATGTTATTTTTGGCCTATGTGTAATCTGTTTTGAGGCATGTAGTAAACTGTAAAGTTGCTTATTTTGAGCCCTTCTTCAACATTGTTGAAGGGCTCATCACTGTTTGGGGTCTGCATGTGTCACTTGCTTTTGTACCCCTCTCTAGGCCCCATTTTTGCATGATTTATTAGCCCCTTGAGCTTCTGTTTTTGAACCTTGGTCCGAACTGAAAATGGCCCTATTTTGACCCCCTCTTCATGTTTCATTAAGGGTCTATGGCTGTTTGGGACATCCTTTTTATACTTCATGTTATAGCTCTCTTGGTGCCCCTATTTTGCATAGCATTTTGAGCATACTTGTACCTGTTTTTGGGGTTTGTCATAAACTGTAATACATCATATTTTTGGCCCCTCTTCAATATTGTAGAAGGCTCCTTCCCTGTTTGGGGCCAGAATTTGTGAGTTGCTTCATTACCCCTCTCTTGGCCCCCATTTTTGCATGCTAATTTAGTCCCATTTGTGACCACTGTTTGGCCATTCTTTGAACTGTAAACATGCTTGTTTTGGAGCTTCCTAGCTTCTGTCTTCATACTTCATGTTCAAATTATGCATGCATTGCATAGCTATAGGCCATTTCATGAGCCAAATTTCATGTTTCGGGATTGATTCCATGCATCGGGTATCATTTTGCCATGATTCGGGGCTGTTTTGCATCTCATTTTGCCTCTGAAAATTGCATGATCATATGCCATATTCCATGTTTTGCCATGTCTTGTTAGAGTGGCATTCCGTGCTGTAGGTTCGGTCCTCGGTTTGCGTGCACGCGTGCACGCACTTCGAGTTGTCTCATTTCCATCTTATGGCCTCCTATGTGAGTGTGGCTGAGGTCCACTCATGCTGGTGTAAGTCCATTATGCATTGTGTATGCCATTTCATTTCATAGCATTGCGTATGCTAGGTTGTATGTTAGTGCATTGTGTATGCCATGTTACCTCGTGCATCGTGTATGCCATTTCATAACATTGTGCATGTTAGGTTGTATCTTAGTTTGCATTCATGCATGTCATGCATATTGCATTGTGCTTGGGATAGGAGTTAGCCTGAGCACGGGAAACGAGGGGCGTTTCGTACTCTGAGTGACGGAACGTGTCTCAATTCCCCAGTCACCGACACTCCGGATTACCCATGATGGAGTTAGGTTTTGTTAAGCTTTTATGTGCATTCATTCCATATCGAGTTGTGCAATTCGATTCCTCGGCCATCATGCATCGAGATGCGTGATTGGTGGCATGAGGATCGAGGCATGCATACATTTGTGAAAACACATTGCCATGCCCCTTTCTCGCTCTCTGTTGCAGCAAATCAAGAATCAGCAACCTTTCGGAGCTTGGCGCGCTTTCCAAAAAAAACATTGCAAAACAGAGGCTAATTGGGGCATCGCAGTGGACTTCCGCGCGAAGGCAACCCGGACATGCATCATTCATCATCCGGAGAGGAATCAAGGCAGTCCCTGGCTTGCATGCCAGTTTATTGTTTTCTTAGTTAATTTGTTAATTAATTAGAAATTTGTACATATTTGGACTGTATTATTTGGACTGTACTATTCTTTTATTTGGGACTGTATTATTTATTCGGACCCTCTGTGCGAGGGCATAATTGTAATAAGTGTGCGTGTGTGTGATGTATGTCTTCCAACCCCACGTCTTTCTTCCCTTTTTATTTACCTGCTTATGGTGGTTAGATTAGGGCATATTTCAATTAGCATACAGTATGATAGCATGTTTGCATTCATTCATCTGTTTTACATGCACCGGGCTCGGCGCATCATACTAACTGCATTTGTATTTCAATTCCAAGTTGAATACATGTTAGCTATAGCATTCCATATGCCATGTTTAGAATAGCCGAGCCTGCTATAGTTTGCATTTTTGCATGTGTTGCATTAGGCAATTCAGTGTATGTAGGATCATGCATGGATTTCTAATGTAGTTTCTATTTTGGCTTGGAGTACTCGGTGAGTTTTTATGCTTTAGCATCCTTGCATGCGTGTGAGTGACTGCCATGAATAGCATGCTTACCATGAGGCTAACTGCTTATGTGATATAACTGCTTGAATGCCTGTGGGTGAAGGTTGGATTATTTGGATTGGAACAATTCATCAAATGTTTGTTTTAAGCCCACTAGATAGTGGCAAAACCATCTTTTTCTAAGCCCACCTGAGGGTGGCAAAATCTGCATTTTAAGCCTACTTGCGAGTAGCAAAAAAACAAACATGAAATGTTTTGTTCCAATTCAGGCGGTCCAGTCTATACTTGTATGCTGTGCGCATCACATAGTAACCTAGGCTAATAACCGGAATAAGAACACACAATGTTTTCAAAACTTGATATCATGGTTAGTAGAGGCCGGTCTTTGATCGGGCGAGCGGGGGTGCTCACGAAGTGACCTTCTCCAATCGTACCCAAGTTCCCGAGCCGGGGCAACTTTGGTGATGACGGACACGTGGCCTTAGGAAAACGAGTCAGGGTTTCCTAAATTTCCCAAAAATAAAATATTTAGGTGGCGACTCTGTATCTGGCAAAGCAGTCCATGTTTGGCACTTTTTTTCAAAAAATCTGTTTTCTCAAAACGATTTGCCGGATTTGGACTCTTTGGTTCAAGATTAAGAACCGTGACAATCGAGTCCTTGAACTGTAGTAGACCCGCGAGCGAACGGAACGGGGGGGAGTCGCACCCTCCCCGGGGCGTTCGGGGACGTCTACAGTGTCACAGCACACCAGTGGTCGGCAGTGCCTTGCAGATGGCTGGCACTGCTTCATCATTGGCCGGCAGGCCACTGGTGGATTCCCTAGAGTTGGTTTGGTAAGGTGGAGCAGAAAGTTCCTAAAGACACCCTGCAAACAGAGCCTCTCAAAAGCAAACCGGAAGGCATTTCGAGGCGGCAACCGAGAGCATGCATCCTTCATTGTTCAAGGCAGAGCTGAGGCAGCCTAGTTACATATCTTACATGCTTAGTTAGATGTCATGATTAGTTAATTTGTTAATTAATTAAAGTGTTATAATAATTAGTCTAATTAGTTTAATTAGATTAGTAGCTTAGCTTAGCTTAAGATTAGCTTAGCTTTTATTCGGACCTTTCATCGAGAGGGCAAATATTGTAATAAGTGTGTGTGTGTGTGTGCATGTCTTCCAACCCCCACTTCTTTCTGCCTTTTACTTATCAGCTTTTGATGGTTAACTTAAGGCACGTTTTGTTTAGCATACCTTATGCTTGCATGTTTGCATCATTCATTTGTCTTGCATGCACTAGGCTCGGCGCATCATTCAAACTGCATCGTATTTTAATACCTATTTGAATACATGTTATCAAAGCATTGCATTCATATGCCATCTTAGATAGTCGAGCCTATTTTAGCTGCATTTTGCATGTGTTGCATTAGGCATTTTGTATAGTTAGGATCATGCATGATTTCTAACTAGTTTTCTGTTTTGGCTTGGAGTACACTGTAAGTGTTTATGCTTTAGCATCCTTGCATGTGTGTAAGTGACTGCCATGATAGTATGCTTGCCATGAGGCTATTTGCTTAAGTGTTTAACTGCATGAATGCCTGTGGGTGAAGGCTTGATTGCCTGAATTGGGACAGCTCAATGATTGTGAGTTTTAAGCCCACTTTGTGAAGTGGCAAAATCATGTTTTTAAGCCCACTTGAGGGTGGCAAATCCGCGCTTTAGCCTACTTGCGAGTAGCACTTTCAAACCATTTTCAAAAGACAAACATGAGTTGTTTTGTTCAAATTCTTGTGATTGAGTCTATACTTGTATGCTGTGCGCATCACATAGTAAGTTAGATTATTAATCAGAACAAGAACACACGAGGTTTATAAAACAACATATCATGCTTAGTAGAGGCCGATCCTTGGTCGGGCGAGCGGGGATGCTCATTTCAGGACCTTCCCCTCTCGTACCCAAGTTCCTGAGCCGAGGCAACTTTGGTGATGACGGACACGTGGCCTTAGGCACAAGTCAGGGTTTCCTAAATTTCCTAAAATAAAATATTTAGGTGGCGACTCTGAAATCTGGCAAAGCAGTCCATGTTTGGCGCTTTTTGATTCAAAATTGATTTTTCAAAACCAATTGCCGGATTTGGACTCTTTGGTGATTTAGCAGTCTTACATTGCACTTTGTGAGATTAGATTCAGAATCGTGACAAGAGTCCGAACTGTAGTAGCTAGAACCTAATTCGCGCCCTCTCCAAAAGGAGGGCGTGCGGAGAGAGTTCGGGGCGGGAAAAATTTTGCTCCAAAATTTTTCTAACCCCAAAGCAAGAGGGGAGGTCCTCTATATATAGAAAAACATGAACCTCCCTCAGAAACATCCATCCATACACGTGGGAGCAGATGCAAGCATCTGTGCAAACAGCTGGCATAGTTGTCATAAAATATCTGCAAAAGACATTGGTGGCCGGCAACCAAAAGAAGTGGCCGGCAGCCTATATCCGTGGCCGGTAGGCCACCAGAGGTTGCAGGTTTGAATCCAAGGTTTTAGTCCAAAGCAAGGTAACATGGGTGCAAGGTTTAAAAGGCTCAAAGTTGTGGCATTCCATTGAGGCCTTCGAGCACTTGACAAGCATATACACTCATCATTAGATGTGCAAGCGATGACGTCCAAGTCGTAAGGGCCGTAAAAAATAAGGTGTCTAAACATGGGTCCCACATAAAAATTAGACCAAAGTTTAAAAAAAATCTATTTTTGCCAAACCATTTTTCCAAACCCCCACATGAATGAAATTTGATGACAACAAAAATGCAACAACATGCAAAAGTTATTGAAAGAGTATAAATCAAAAATATTTTACATCAGGATAGGTAGCTTTCGACCTTGAATCTTCCTTAGTGAGTACCTATCGGACTTACTAGCTAACCAATGGACGCAATGCCTTGAATTGTTCAGCCGTAAGTGTAAGCCATGACAATAGATTTCGCACAAAATATCTTTTGACACATTGTGGTTCTTACGGTTGTATTCATTTTGGCCTTGAACGCTCTTGGCTGTTCATGAATACTTCTAGAAAATTTAACCTCTTCATTCTCATAGAACCGGCCCCAGTTCGACACTCATATATGTGATTCTTATTGAGAGTATCCATTATACTCATCTTGACTTTTTATTCCTAAGTGAAGATATAAGTAATCATTAAAAGCAAAGCTTACCCTTAATCTCTTGCATACAACGCATGTTGTAGATATCACTCTCATTATAGAAATGGATAGGGAATTTAATTCCTTAGTGATTTCTAGTGAGCCACACATAACTTAGTTGTCCCTTTGAACTTAGTTCTTGGGATCTTCAGTCATCTACGTAGGGTAACCATTGTGATGACTCTTATGTGATAGGCTTTAATCCAATTCCTTTCGATGAACTATACACTTGCACTTTTGCCAAACTTCTCGTTAATGGATCCGCAATATTCTCTTTAGATTTTATATAATCTATTGAGATTATTCCACTTGAGAGCATATGCCTTATAGTATTATGTCGATGAAGAATATGTCGTGATTTATCATTATACATATGACTCAGTGCCCTGTCTATTGCAGATTGACTATCACAATGAATGCAAATAGCTGGCACAGGTTTTGGCCACATTGGAATGTCTTCTAAGAAGTGGTGAAACCATTCTGCTTCTTCTCTTGCTTTGTTTAAAGCAATGAACTCAGATTCCATTGTGGATCGTGCGATGCATGTTTGTTTCGTGGATTTCCAAGAAATAGCAACGTCCCCCAGAGTAAAGACATATCTACTAGTTAATTTTGAATCTTTCGTATCGGATATCCAATTAGAATCACAATAACCTTCTAGTACTACAGGATATCAAGTAAAGTTCAAACCATGATCACAGATAAATCTTAGATATCTA
The DNA here is from genome assembly GCA_036172215.1 of Camellia granthamiana. Lineage (NCBI taxonomy): Eukaryota > Viridiplantae > Streptophyta > Magnoliopsida > Ericales > Theaceae > Camellia > Camellia granthamiana. The sequence continues at coordinate 18,253 of JAXFYN010000086.1, forward strand.
AGAACCCGAATGATCGTTTTCCAATGATCTTCCCCGAGGTTAGTAGGGTACCTACTCAATTTATCGAGAGCATAAGCTATATTAAAACGAGTGTAATTCATTAAGTACATTAGGCTTCCAATGATTTGGGAGTATTTTAATTGAGATACCGCATCTCCTTTATTTTTCAATAAATAAAAACTGATGTTTACGGGTGTTCTTGCTACATTCACATCATTCTTGATATATTTACCAAAAAATTTCTCAATGTAATGAGATTGCCATAATGCATATCCATCAGGTGTTTTAGTAATTTTCATTCCTACTATAACATTTGCGACTCCCTTATCTTTCATATTAAATCTTTTGTTCAACATTTGTTTAGTTGATTTAATCATATTTTGACTGCTTCCAATGATAAGTATGTCATCCACATAAAAACAAACGATGACATAACCTTTATCGGTGTTTTTAATATAGACTCATTTGTCACATTTGTTTATCTTAAACCCATTTGTAATCATAGCGTGATCAAAATTTTTCTTGGCATTGCTTAGGAGATTGTTTTAACACCATAAAGAGATTTTCCAAGCCAACAAACTTTTCTTACCTTGGCATTACAACCCCTTCAGGTTGCTCTATAGATCTCTTCATTTAGATCACCGTTTAAGAAAGTTGTCTCAATATCCATTTGATGTATCTCTAAATTATACGACGTTGTTACAGCAATAAGCATGTGAATGGATATTATTCTTGTCATAGGGGAATATGTGTCAAAATAATCTAGACCTTCCTTTTGTCTGTAACCTTTTACCATAAGTCTTGCTTTATACTTGTCTATTGAACCATTTGCTTTCATTTTTCTCTTGAATATCAATTTTTACCCAAGAGGTTTGGAACCTGGTGAATGATCCACCAATTCTCAAGTATGATTTTGCATAATGGATTCAATTTCACTATTAACAACCTCTTTTCACCAAAGTGCCTCAAGACCTGACACATCCTTAAAGCTCTCAGGTTCATTTTCTAACAGGTATGTCATAAAATCTGGACCAAAGGATTTTGATATTCTTGCCCTCTTACTTCATCTTGATTTATCATTAGTTAAATCTTGTTGGTCGAGACCATTACTAGTCTATTGCGTTTGATTATCATTAATCTTTTGACTTTGTGTATAATCATAAGTTCTTTCATATGAACTTAATTTCTGTCATTTCTTGTAAGGAAAAACATGTTCAAAAAGCACAGCATTCCATGACTCCATAATAGTGTTCACATGTATATCAGGTATTTCTGATTTATAAGTCAGAAGCCGATATGCACTACTATTATGCGCATAACCAATAAACACACAATCCACTGTTTTTGGTCCTATCTTGGTCTTTTTGGGAACAGGAACTTCTACCTTTGCCAAACACCCACACACTTTTAAGTATTTGTAGGAAGGTGGTCGACCATTTCATAATTCATAAGGATTGCTGTTAGTTTTCTTCTGAGGTATCCTATTGAGGATATAATTAGCAGACAAAATTACTTCCCCCCACAAGTTCTGCGGTAAGTCTGAACTTAATAACATGTCATTCATCATTTCTTTAAGGGTTCTATTCTTCCTTTTAGCAATTTCATTTTGCTGTGGGGAATATAGTGCTATAGTTTGGTGAATAATGCTATGTTGTGCACAAAATTCATTTGAAGGTGCATCATATTCACAATCCCTATCACTTCTAACCATTTTAATGGTTTTACTAAGTTGATTTTCAACTTCAGTTTTATAGAGTTTAAATATTTCTAAGACTTCATATTTACTTCTAAGTAAATATACATAACAATATCTTGTGCAATAATCGATAAAAGTTAAGAAATACTTTTTGCCTCCTCTAGTTTGAACAAATTTAAGATCACATACATCAGTATGAATTAATTCTAGAGGTTTGGTTTTTCTTTCAACTGATTTAAATAAAGCCTTGGTCATTTTGCTTCTACACAAATCTCACATTTATGATTAGGATTAATTTCAAACTTTGGTATACAATCCAAACCAATTAGTCTACGCAAATTATCAAAATTCACATGTCCTAATTAACTATGCCATGAATTTGACTAAAAAATATAAGCAAAAGATGTGTTATTCTTATTAATAATAGATTTTGGTACAACAGTCATTACATTTAACTTGAAGAGACCATCGCTCATGTGTCCCTTACCCACATATTCCACTCTTTGTTAATACAAACTTCTCAAACTCAAATATAAGCCTAAAACCATTTTTACTTAATGAAGAACGAGAAACTAAATTCTTCTGGATGTCTAGTACATATAGCACGCTGTTGAGGGTAAATTCCTTTCCCGATATAATCTTCAAGACAACTTTCCCTTGTCCAGCTACAGCAGAAGTAGGCAAATTTCCCATTAATAGTTGTTCACCATTTGCAGTCTCATTATAAGTAGTGAACATCTTTTTATCCTCACAAACGTGTCGAGTTGCTCCAGTGTCAACCCATCATTCCTTGGGATTTCTAACCAAATTAGCCCCAAACACCACAGTAGAGAAATTGATGTCATTTATCCCGTAAGAGATGTAATCTAGTTCTGTCACATTGGCTTAATTGGTAGTCTTCTTGCTTGTACTTCTGCGATCCTTCTTAGGGCGTCAACAATCAAAGGCACGATGTCCAGTCTTGCCATAGTTATAGCATTTTTCGTTGAACTTTTTATTACCACTGTTGTCGCCTTGTTTAGAACAATCTCCAACAAACTTCATTTTCTTGTTATGTGGTTTGGGCACTTGGCCCCCAGTGTAAAGACATATCCACTAGTGGATTTTGAATATTTAGTATCGAATATCCAATTGGCATCACAATAACCTTCCAATACTGCAGGATATTGAGTAAAGTTCAAACTATGATCACGGGTAAATCTTAAATATCTAAGGACCCGAATTATCGCTTTCTAATGATCTTCTCTAGGGTAACTAGTGTACCTACTCAATTTACTGACAGCATAAGCTATATCAGGACACGTGCAATTCATTAGGTACATTAGGCTTCCAATGATTTGGTAGAATTTTAATTGAGACACCACATCTTGTTTATTTTTCGATATATAAAAACTGATGTCTACGGGTGTTCTTGCTATATTCATATCATCCTTGATATATTTACCAAGAATTTTCTCAATATAATGAGATTGTCATAATGCATATCCATCAGATGTTTTAGTAATTTTCATTCCTAATATAACATCTGTGACTCCCATATCTTTCATATTAAATCTTTTGTTCAGCATTTGCTTGGTTGATTTGATCATATTTTGACTGCTTCCAATGATAAGTATGTCATCCACATAAAGACAAATGATGACATAACCTTTGTCAGTGTTTTTAATATATAAGCATTTGTCACATTCATTTATCTTAAAGTCATTAGTAAGCATAACGTGATCAAATTTTTTCTTCCATTGCTTGGGAGCATGTTTTAACCCGTAAAGAGATTTTACAAGCCAACATATTTTCTTTTCTTGCCCTGGCACTACAACATCTTCGAGTTGCTCCATATAGATCTCTTCATTTAGATCACCATTTAAGAAAGCTGCCTTAACATCCATTTGATGTATCTCTAAATTATACAACGCTGCTATAACAATAAGCATATGCATGGCTGTTATTCTTTTCACATGGGAATATGTGTCAAAATAGTCTAGACCTTCCTTTTGTTTGTAACCTTTTACCACAAGTCTTGCTTTATACTTGTCTATTGAACTATCTGTTTTCATTTTTCTCTTGAATATCCATTTTTATCCAAGAGGTTTAGAACCGGGTGGAAGATCCACCAATTCTCAAGTATGATTTTGCATAATGGATTCAATTTCACTATTAACAGTCTCTTTTCACAAAAGTACTTCAGGACCTGACATTGCTTCTTTAAAGCTCTGAGATTCATTTTCTAACAAGTATGTCATAAAATCTAGGCTAAAGAATTTTGATATTCTCGCCCTCTTATTTCGTCTTAGGTCATCATCAGTTAAATCCTGTTGGTCGAGACTATCACCAGTCTCTTGCATTTGATTGTCATTAGTCTCTTGACTTTGTGTATAATCATAAGTTCTTTCTTGTGAGCTTAATTCCTGTCATTTCTTGTAAGAAAAAACATGTTCAAAAAACACAGCATTTCTTGACTCTATAATAGTGTTCACATGTATATCAGGTATTTTTGATTTATAAGTCAGAAACCGATATGCACTACTATTATGCGCATAGCCAATAAACACACAATCCACTATTTTTGATCGTATCTTGGTCTTTTTGGGAACAAGAACTTCTACATTTGCCAAACACCCACACACTTTTAAGTATTTGTAGGAAGGTGGTTGACCATTCCATAATTCATAAAGATTGCTGTTAGTTTTCTTCGAAAGTATCCTATTACTTCCCCCCACAAGTTTTGCGGTAAGCCTGAACTTAGTAACATGAAATTCATCATTTATTTAATGGTTCTATTCTTTCTTTTAGCAATTTCATTTTGCTATGGGGAATAAGGTGCTGTAATTTGGTGAATAATGTCATGTTGTGCACAAAATTCATTTAAAGGTGTTTGGAAAGTTATTATTTTAGTAAGCTATTTTAGTTCATAGCTATTTTAGTAGGCTTTTTGTGTTTGGGAAAATGATTGGATTTTTTTGTAGTTGAATGTGATATTTGTGAGAAAAAAAGTAAAATGATTATGGATTTAATGTGATATTTTGTCTTATTAAAACCAACTAGGCCTAGCCTAGTTGGCCACCATGCCTTCCTTAGGACTTAGTCTCAAAGAGGTCATGGATTCAATTCCTCTTAGGGAAGTTAAATTAAGGGAGTGCAAGCACTTAGTTGTTTTGACAAGAGTGGGAAGATTTTTTTCCTATAAGTGCTAATCTAACAACTAATAACTAACATTTACTAATAAAAAAAAAATATTTTTTATTTTTTTAATTAATTTAATCTATTTTATCTTTTTATATATTTTAGCCAAAAAAATAACCTATACCTAAGTTGTCAAACACCCCCGCTAACAACTTCAGTGTCCTAACTTTTTGGAGTGACCACATTTTTATTCCCTCCGCCACCTCGTGTTTTGAAAATACCAAAACTAATATGTATATTTTAGTTCCCACCAACTAATTTTTTTTGGTTTTTTACTTTATCACCACAAGATTACAAATACAAACTACACAATTTTTGTCTTTTGATAAAACCTCCAATTATTTAGTGTCATAAAAAAAAAAGAAAAAAAAAAGAATAATCGTCTGTTAAATATTATTTGCTTGAAAGTTCCACGAAATATATTCATATTGTACTTTGTAATTTTTAGATGGAATATTGTAGGGGGAATTACAATCTACCAGTATTTTGAAAATATATTTATAGATACATGAAAAAGTTTAAAATTTTAATTATTAATGTTTGTAAAATTTATCATTGATGTGTAATTTTTTTTTTTAAATTTGCACTAAATTGTAATTTCCCCAATATTGTACTTTATTATCATTCCGTTAATTATTTAAACAATTCATTTTAAATTGAACTAAATTTATTCAAATTAAAAAATTTAAGGACAAAATTAATAAAATTAAAACTTAAAAAGATTGAAGTGATATCCTACATAAAAAAGTACAAAATTTTGTTTATCACAAAAAAAATAACTTTTTACAAATCACAAAAAGTACAACTTTATTAACAAAAAGCATAATTTTGTCACTCATAATCTTAGTAGTGCATAATATAATTTCGCCATTTATAACTTTCACTATAAAAATTGTAACTTTCATCACAAAAATTCAAAACTTTCGCCGCAAAAGTCATTACTATTCTTACAATGTGCACTTTTTTTTGAATGCGTACTATAACATTTCCCCATTTTATTTATTTATTTATTTTTTATCTCCCATTCCTTATAAATTATTTCTAAAATAGAAATAATCATGAGCATTCACACCGTTAGACGGTAGAATATGGCATCAAAAGCCTCAGAATAGTTAATACTTTTAATCATTCAGCTCATAATAAATAGAATGGATCAGGATGCTTTCTCATATATTTTTTTTTCCTGCAAAATAATATTAATGTAATAATTCAACGATTCAAATTTAAGTACAATCAAACCACGTCTTTGTAGAGTGTGTAGTTTAAAATAAAAATAATAATATTTAAATATTATTTTGCATGGATTTCAAACTTAAACAGTTAAATTATGTCTTTTGTTTAAGCAAGCTTTGCATAGAAGAATGGCAGATAGAATGGATATAGATGCATGAACTATGTGCTTGTTGTTATTATATTCTTCAACATGAGGTCCTGCCTAACCTTCCATGAGGCCTATGACGAAAATTTAATGGGAGACTTATTATATTTAAAGGTAAATTTAAATAATATTTATCCGTTTTTGTGTATAGTAATTTATTATGTAAAATTCAATTTTCTCTTTGATTCTTGTAACTAAAATTTTGGTAAGTTATTTAAAGCCTTTACAACAGTTATGAAATGAAAAGTGTCATGAGTTATTCAATAAATAAAATTTATAGATTCAAAGTGAAGATTATCATTAAAAATAAAAGGAAAAAAAAAATTCAATAATAACCTATGAAATATGGGCACTTTGACAAAAATTATTTATTTCATCCATATAACTAATTACATCACTATTAATACTATTATTATTTGAATTACGTCATTATAGGAATGTCAAGCCCGAGACAAACAGTAGTAGCTTATGAAGGCATTGGAAAATGATTTGAAGCCCTAAAAACACCCCCCCTAATCCCCCTAATTTTCAATTTGGGCAACTGTTTCCTTTTTTTTTTTTTATAGAAATTTGGGGGATTAGGGGGAGTGTTTTTAGGGGGATGTAGCAAGGTCCTGAAGGCATTTTGGCAAACATATTGTACTCGTACCGAGTATTATCAAGAATCGATACTTTGTATGGTTGCTTTTACATACGTACTGGATATGCGAAATACATATTCAAAAAAAAAATTTCTTAATTTTTGTTGTACCTCAAATGTACCTAGTATATACCCAAGCAAGCTGTATCTCATTTGAAATAGTGTTTTCTTTTAATATAGGGGTAAAATTAATTTTATTGAACTTTTATTATTATTATTATTAAGATTAACATGATTCTAAAATTAAATAATAGTTTGTAAGTTATTTAGTATAATGACATTTAATTTTAATTTATATATACTGTTACTTTTGACATTAATATGAATTGTAGGTTGGATCGTACCAAAGTAAATCATTTAACTATGGAATCAAATTTAATTTATTTTGGATCACAGTTAAAATGAATATGGTCCACATTTTAAACCATGGATATTTTTTAAGTATGTAACTTTAGTACAAGATGGTTTTGTGTACCCAAAAAAAAAGAGGAAAAAAAAAAAGAAGAAAAAGAGAGATTTTGACTTTTTTTAGTCATTTTATTTTGTATATTTTTATTTTTATTATTTCATATTTTGCTGAAGTTTCTATTTAATACATTTAACCTAGATGTACAAATAGAGCTGCAAACGAGCCGAGACGAGCTTTAATATGTTTGGGTTTGTTTATTAAAATTTTAACGAACTCAAACTTGAGCTCAATAAAAATTTAACGAATCGAGCTCGAGCCGAGTTGGCTTAGGTTTGACTTGAGCTCGACCTTGTTCACGAGCCTTAATGTGCCAAAAAATTTATAAATTCATATTTGCGTATGAGACTAAAGTTACAATTAAAACTTTGATTATACAATTATATATATATATAATATATAAACATTCTAAAAAAAATTTAATATTTTATCAAAATAGTAATATCTACCACTGCTATTATATAAATGCATCATCTATAGTTAACTATTATTTACATTAATATTTTTTAAATATATAAATGACATATTTATCTTATTTTTTATACATATGTTTATGTTATTTAATATATAAATAATAAATATTAAACGAGCCAGCTAATGCGCCGAACTTATGAGCTAAATTTTAGAATATTTGGACTTATTTATTAAAAATTTAAAGAGCTTGAGCTCGAGTTCTAATGTAAAGAAAATTTAACGAATCGAGTTCGAACGAGCTCTTACCGAGCTGAGTTCGAGCTGTTCATGAATGGTTCTGTTCATTTGCAGCTCTATGTGAAAGAAAACTGAATCTTTTATTATTTCAATTATGATCAGATACATTGATATTTATACAGAAGCTATGTAACAGATTCCTAACAAACTGTAACAAACTCTAACTACTAACTAACTAGAGGTAACAAACTCTAATTACTAATTAACTTGAGTTGAACAGACTAACTACTTAACTAACTATCTTGAGCTTGGGGCAGAGTAATCTGGTGCTGTTGATGCAGAGACATCTGGTGCGGCAGAGTGAGATGAGCTGCTACAGGAGTTGCATCTTTGGACTGCTGTGATGAGTCTTTGGACTGCTGTGATGAATTGGACTGCTGTGATGAGTCTTTGGACTGCTGTGATGAGTTATGTAACAGATTGCTAACAAACTGTAACAAACTCTAACTACTAACTAACTAGAGGTAACAAACTCTAATTACTAATTAACTTGAGTTGAACAGACTAACTACTTAACTAACTATCTTGAGCTTGAGGCAGAGTAATCTGGTGCTGCTGATGCAGAGACATCTGGTGCGGCAGAGTGAGATGAGCTGCTACAGGAGTTGCATCTTTGGACTGCTGTGATGAGTCTTTGGACTGCTGTGATGAGTTGGACTGCTGTGATGAGTCTTTGGGCTGCTGTGATGAGTTGGACTGCTGTGATAAGGTGAACTCTTTATCAGCCCCCCTCAAGCTGAATGGAGCAGCAGTCACCAGAAGCTTGGATTGCAGATAATGAAACCGAGAGACAGTCAATGGTTTAGTGAAGATATCAGCGATCTGCTCAGAGGAAGGGACATGACGAATTTGAAGCTTCTTGTGAAGAACTTTTTCCCGAACAAAATGATAGTCAATTTCAATATGTTTGGTCCTTGCATGAAAAACAGGATTAGAAGCAAGGGAAATAGCAGAGAGATTGTCACACCAAAGAGTAGGAATAGTAGGAGAAGATAAGAACATTTCAGTGAGAAGCATTTGAACCCAAGAAGCTTCAGCTGCAGCTTGTGCTAATGACCAGTATTCGGCCTCAGTAGAAGACCGAGCAACAGTGGGTTGTTTCTTGGCTTGCCAAGAAATCAGATTGGAACCCAGAAAAACACAAAAACCAGAAATAGAGCGACGATCAGACTGATCACCAGCCCAGTCTGCATCAGAGAAGATATGCAGATCAAAAGAGCCAGGACTGAAATTAAGACCAAAATGAAGAGTGCCTTTAAGATACCGAAGAATCCTTTTAACTGCTGCAAAATCTGTGACAGTAGGCAGGTGCATATGTTGACAAGCCATATTAACAGCAATGGAAAGATCAGGTCGGGTAAGAGTAAGGTATTGAAGAGCTCCCACAATACTTCTATAGAGAGAAGGGTTATGAAAAGGCAAGGAGGCATCAGATGAAGAAGAGAGAGGTTTGAGAGACAAAGGAGAGGAGTAAGGTTTGCATTCAGCAAGACCTGCTTTGATTAAAATATCAGAGGCGTATTTTTGTTGAGACAAAAACAAACCAGTAGAAGTGTGATGAACTGCAATACCCAGGAAGTAGTTAACCAAGCCAAGATCCTTGAGAGCAAAAACTGAATGCATATGAGAAATGAGAGATTGAATATGAGAAGAGGAGTTGCCAGTGATTAAAATGTCATCAACATAGACAAGAAGATAGGTAATAGAGAAAGAAGTTTTTTGAATGAACAAAGAATGATCACATTGACTACGCACAAAACCTGTGGAAAGAAGATAGGAAGAAAAAGCTGTATACCAGGCCCTAGGAGCCTGTTTAAGCCCATAGAGAGACTTGTGGAGTTTACAAACAAAAGAGGGTTGATTAGGACAAACAAAACCAGGTGGCTGATGCATAAAAACATCTTCATCAAGAGTACCATGCAAGAAGGCATTGGAAATGTCTAATTGTCGAATAGACCAGTTAAAGTGAAGAGCTAAACAAAATAGAATCCGGACAGTAGGCTGTTTAGCAACAGGAGAAAAAGTGTCATGAAAATCGACACCTTCTTCTTGCAAGTAACCTTTAGCAACCAACCTGGCTTTGTACCTAGCAATGGTACCATCAGAATGTTTCTTAATTCGAAACACCCATTTACAACCAATAATATGGGTGGCAGTAGAAGGTGGAACGAGAGTCCAAGTATGCTGATTTTGGAGAGCTTGAAATTCAGTTTGCATAGCTGCCAACCAATGAGGAGACTGAAGAGCTTCTTTGTAGGAGGTAGGTTCAACAAGAGATGAAGAAAGAGAAGCAGATAAACAGAGTGAAGAAGCAGCTTTGGACCTAGTAATCATAGGATGAGTATTAGAAGAAGAAGGAGAAGGATGAGGAAGAATAGGGATGGTTAAGTGAATACCAGGATGAGCAGCCAAGGAAGGATATGAAGAGGAAGAAGAAGTTGAGGAAGAAGAAGACTGTGTAGAAGAAATAGGTAAAGTAGAAAGAGAAGAAGAATCAGAAGAAGAAATAGATGCAACAGTGGGAGAAGGCCAAAAGAAGGACTGAAGAGTAGACAAAGAAGAAGAAGATGAAGAAGAAGAAGCTGTAGCAAAGGGAAACTTAGTTTCATCAAAAATGACATGCCGAGAGACATAAACTCTACCAGTAGTAGGATCAAAACATCTATACCCTTTCATGGAGGAATGATAGCCAATAAAGACACAAGGAAGAGAACGAGGCTCAAGTTTGTGGGTAGTATATGGACGAAGCCAGGGATAGCAACAACATCCAAACACTCTAAGAAAAGCATAATCAGGTTGAGTACTAAACAAAATTTGAAAAGGGCTAAGACAAGGAGATTGAGACCGAGGCAACCTATTAATGAGATATGCAGCAGTAGAGACTGCCTCAAACCAGAACTTGAGAGGTAAAGAGGAATGATGTAAGAGAGTTATAGCTGTCTCAATAATATGACGATGTTTTCTTTCGGCCAATCCATTTTGAGATGGAGTATGAGGGCAAGAGAACTGATGAACAAGACCATTCTCAGTAAAAAATTGTTGAAATTTATGAGTAGAATATTCACCACCACCATCTGACCTGAAAATCTTAAGAGAAGTAGAGAATTGTTTTTCCACAAAAACTTTGAACTCCAAAAATTTATTAAAGACCTCACTCTTGTAGTGTAAAGGAAACAACCAAGTAAAACCACTGAAATCATCAACAAAAAGAACATAATAGCTATATTGAGATTGATCTTGAGTAAAAGGGCCCCAAACATCACTATGAATGAGGGCAAGCGGTTGATTAACAACAGAAGAAGATAAGGTAAAAGGCAAACGATGGCTTTTTGCTACACAACAGTGAGAACAAAGTCCATTATTATCCTTAGTACAAACAATAGGAACAGACTTAGCGATAGTATTGAACTTAGCAGGTGATGGATGACCTAATCTCTTATGCCACAAAGTAGAAGGGATGCTTTGAGTAACATAAGCCTGTGGAGGAGAGGAAAACTGATAGAGACCATTAGAGTGAAAACCTCTAGAAAGCACTGCCTTCGAAGTTTTGTCCTGAACAACAAAGGAATTTTGATCAAAAGTGATGGTACAGTTGTTATCTTGAGTGAGCTGATGAACAGAAATCAGATTGGAAGAAATTTGTGGAACATGAAGTAAGTTATTCAACCGAAAACGAAAAGTAGGAGTAGGAAGAATACCAGCTCCACTATGGTGAATAGGAAGAGAGTCTCCATTTCCTACCACAACCTGATCATGACCTTGATAAGGTTGATACAGCTGCATATGTTGCAAGTCATTGGTAATGTGAGTGGTAGCAGCGGAATCAAGATACCAAGGAGAAACTTCAGACGAAGCAGAAGAACCAGGACCTGCAACAGAAAAGGCTCGAGGAGCTGTAGTAGATGGAGAAGAAACACCAGGATAGAGAGAAGGCATAGAGTTGCTTCCTTGAGTTGGTGAACCAGAAACAGAACCATATGAAGGTGAATAAGCTGGTACATAAACTGGATTCATGGCTGGTGTGTAAGCTGGATTCATACGGTTACGACACTCAAGAGCTGTGTGATTTTGTTTGCCACAGATTTGACAAACAAGACCTGAACCACGACGACCTCTGTAGTGCGAAAAATTTGTATAACGACCTCTGCCACGAGAATTGAAACGATTTCCTCTGTAAGTAGAAAAATTGGATCTTTTTATTATTTCAATTATGATCAGATACATTGATATTTATACAGAAGCTATATAACAGATTCCTAACAAACTGTAACATTTATACAGAAGCTATGTAACAGATTCCTAACAAACTGTAACAAACTCTAACTACTAACTAACTAGAGATAACAAACTCTAATTACTAATTAACTTGAGTTGAACAGACTAACTACTTAACTAACTATCTTGAGCTTGAGGCAGAGTAATCTGGTGCTGCTGATGCAGAGACATCTGGTGCGGCAGAGTGACAATCTCTCTGCTATTTCCCTTGCTTCTAATCCTGTTTTTCATGCAAGGACCAAACATATTGAAATTGACTATCATTTTGTTCGGGAAAAAGTTCTTCAAAAGAAGCTTCAAATTCGTCATGTCCCTTCCTCTGAGCAGATCGCTGATATCTTCACTAAACCATTGACTGTCTCTCGGTTTCATTATCTGCAATCCAAGCTTCTGGTGACTGCTGCTCCATTCAGCTTGAGGGGGGCTGATAAAGAGTTCACCTTATCACAGCAGTCCAACTCATCACAGCAGCCCAAAGACTCATCACAGCAGTCCAACTCATCACAGCAGTCCAAAGACTCATCACAGCAGTCCAATTCATCACAGCAGTCCAAAGACTCATCACAGCAGTCCAATTCATCACAGCAGTCCAAAGATGCAACTCCTATAGCAGCTCATCTCACTCTGCCGCACCAGATGTCTCTGCATCAGCAGCACCAGATTACTCTGCCTCAAGCTCAAGATAGTTAGTTAAGTAGTTAGTCTGTTCAACTCAAGTTAATTAGTAATTAGAGTTTGTTACCTCTAGTTAGTTAGTAGTTAGAGTTTGTTACAGTTTGTTAGGAATCTGTTACATAGCTTCTGTATAAATGTTACAGTTTGTTAGGAATCTGTTATATAGCTTCTGTATAAATATCAATGTATCTGATCATAATTGAAATAATAAAAGATTCAGTTTTCTATCATATAGCTCTTTCAAGCTTAAATCGAGGTTCAACATATTGTTCAAAGCGAGCATCACATTCACAATTTTGAAAAGGTTCGTATTAAGGAGAAATGAAGAAACTTCATAATGGGAAAAAATCTCACGTAAAAAATGATGGAGAGGAAACCTAACCTCGTCATCTACTATGGCTGAAACTAACTAAGGAATCCTATTGTACACAAGGAATAGAAAGTTATTGTAAGAACGAGGAGGCTCTACGTTTATGCTGGCTGGGATATTACGAGTGGTAGAAAAAGACAAAAGCACTTACAGTAAGCAAGACAAGGGTAACTAGGGGAGGTTTTCGAATGCTGAAACAAGAACAAGTGTCAACACCTGAAGATGTTTTGGTAGGAAATGCTATCAAACAAATATCTCAAATATCAACGCTATGATTTGCACCCCTATCTATGTAAATGAAGGGGAAACGTTGCACTATTTAGACGCACACATCGCTTCATTCGAATAATGTACCCCGCATTTAATGCAAAGTACTAATGAATGTTTTGAATGACTAACACATATTCATATGACGTAAGCGCATTAAAGTCAGAGCCCCCAAAACCCTAAACCTAATATTTTGGTCGGCACAGATACTACTGATCTCTTTTTCAAAGCTAGGAACAAACCTATGAAGGTTTCCTAACAAAAACCTATCCAAGGGATGGCATATTAGCAAGGATGTTGTTGATCTCTTGCTTAAGAAGCATGGAACAAACCTACGAAGGTTTTTCAACAAAAACCTATCCAATGGATAGTACATTGACACGAATACTGCTGATCTCTTGCTTAGAGCAAGGAACAAACCTACGAAGGTTTCCTAACAAAAACATATCCAAGGGATAGTACATCGGCACGAATACTACTGATCTCTTGCTTAAGAAGTAAGGAAAATACTTATGAAGGTTTCTGTGGAATGCCCTTTAGGGTTACGAAGTGCGCCCGACAGTTCAAACTCCTGATTTCTTATCTAATATAACTAGTGCAATGTGAAACAAAAAATGAGAGTCTAAATCTGGCAAATTTTATAGAAAATCTATTTTATTGCGAAATATTGTTAGTAATGAACTACATCACCAGATTTTAGAGTCGCCACCTAATATTTTGAAAAAATTAGGAAACTCGTGACTTGTGCCAAAGGCTACTGTCTGTTATAACCAAAGTGTCTCAGCTCGGAAACTTAGGTATGAGAGGACAATGTCATTAATTTAGCACCCTACTCACTCGATCAAAGATCAACTGCTGCTAAGTCATAATGTGGTTTTTATAATCAATGTATATCCATATTCTAATTATTAATAATGCTATCATTATTATTTGAGGCATGCAAATATAAACTGTGTTAGATCAATCTTCTTTGCTACCATGTCTTCACTAATTCCCATTTCAACTAGTTCGGCTCTCCTTGTGGGGAACTCAATTTCAAGAAGGATTACGGCTTCCATTCCATAAGATAGGGAAAATGGAGTTTCGCCCATTGGACGCCTTAGGGTGGTTTTATAAGCCCAAAGCATTATTGGGAGCTCTACGGTCCATTTCTCTTTTGTATTCTGTAGCATTTTCTTCAAGCTACTCAAGATAGTTTTCTTAGATACCTTCGCCTAGCCCATTATTCTGTGGGTAAGTCAGAGTTGAGTTGTAGGCTTCGATTCTATATTATTCACACAATTGCTAATATAGGCCATAGTCAAACTGTGTGCCGTTATCGGATAAGAGGACCCTAAGAATGCTCTTTGTGATGATGGTCTTCCATAAAAACTTTCTGATATCAACATCCCTGATGTTAGCTAGTGACTTTGCTTCGATACATTTAGTGAAGAAATCTACAGCGAGGATCATCCACTTTTTGTTTCCTTATGCCTTAGGCATGGATCTAACTAGATCTAGTCCCACTATGCAAATGGCCAAGGGGTAGTGATGAGGTTTAGTTCTTCGGATGCTTCCGAATGATTAGTCCATATCTTTGGCATGCTTTAAATTTTTGGACAAACAGCTAAGCATCCTTTTGTATATACGACCATCAATACCCCTAGGTAATTGCTCAGTGTGCTAGAGAACTACCCTCTACATGCGTCCCACAGGATCCTTCATGGATTTCTTGCAACAGGCCTTCCATTTCATCAAGATGGATGCATCTAAGATATGGCCCAGAATATGATCGTCTAAACAGATTGCCTTCCTCGTTCAACCAGAAACACGCAACCTATTATCAAAGTTGGTGTGCCTCCTTATTGTCTTTAAACAACATAACCTCTGAAAGGTATTCCATGATGGGACTCATCCAACTTTCCCTCATCTGGATGCACAACATTTCAATCTCTTCACAAATACTACACCTCATAATAATCTAGATCTCAATTCTTCAATTAGTGGTTAAATTGATAGTCGACACCAAACTAGCCAATGCATCTGCATGACTATTTTAGCCTCGCCTAATATGTTCTATTTTGAACAGGGAAAATTAATTGGCCATTGCCTTTGCCTTGGTCAGATATTTCGACATTCTCTCATCATGAGCGACATATTTCCTGAGCAAATGCTTTGTGATGCGTTGAGAGTAACAAAATACTTAGACGAACTATAGTCATAAGACCGTTGATTAGGGCTTCATACTCACATTCATTGTTAGTGGCTAGAAAATCCAGTCGAGCTGAACATTCTAAGACTTCTTTAGTTGGTATGGTTAGAGTGAATCCAATTCTAGATCCTTTGCTATTTGAAGCTCTATCACATCACACGATCCACTGATTTTCTTGTTCTAGATGGCTTTAGAATTTTGATTCATACATCTTTTGTTCCACTGAAAATTCTGGTATGAAATCTGCTAGGACCTGCCCTTTGGTTGCAGTCCTAGGTTGAAATTTTATATCGTATTGGTCGAGCTGTACTGTCCACTTAGAGATTCTTCTTGATAAATTTGACTTGTGGAGTATCGTTTTTATAGGGTGCTTAATGTAGATGGTGACAGATTAAGCCAAAAAAATAATGCATCAGCTTCCTAAGAGCAATCACTAATGCTAGGTGTGTGCCTTTTTGGGTATAAGGCGTGTTTTCATACACATGTTCTCTATCCCACATGCAAAAGACTTGCCATTTTTTTTATGGGAAACTAAAAAGCCTTTAACAATAAAAATTAAGCAAATGCACTAATCCATCCCAACCAAATATTCTTGGTTCGGGAACTTAGGTACAAGAGGGGAAGGTCAGTAATTAATGCACCTCCTGTCGCCCAATCAAGTGATTAGCCTCTACTAACCTTATATTTTATGAGATTAAATAATTAATTATTTCACAAACTTCATTATTAATCATATTCCTTTACTAACCTTTAAAACTAGTTGATTTAAACCCAACTTAATTTAGATAAAATGAATATAACCATATTTTCATCAAAAATAGAGTTTTCAAAATACATGGTCATAAACATGAAATAAATTAAGCAATATTTATAAGAACAACCATAACATCTAATTTTACATTAAAACCACATAATTTGCATTATTTAAGCAACAATGCAAACACAAGAAACATGCTATGAAAAAGAAGAAAGAAGAATTCACCTGGAATCCACAGCAACATAATGATAATAACAATGCAATAAATATAAACAAGAACCTACACACGTTACTAATGCACACAATACAATCCTATAACCCGGATAGGAGACTAACATGAGGAATATGCAACCAACTAACATCTAACACATAACAAATCTAAATTAACATGCATGAATTAACCGGGTCTTTATGCATAACTATTCAATAGCTAAAGCATCCTAATCTAACATGCAAAGTATAGAAATATCATGGATTTAACTTAACAAAACCAAAACTAAACTAATCAAACATGATTCCATGATAATATGTGAACTATCTAACCATTATCTAACATGAAAAAACATGATAAAAAGTGTTGGAATTAAAAGAGAAAAAGATCAGTACCTTAGGTTTGATAATCAAACCAAAAAGCCAGAGAAAAAGGCGAAAAACTTGCTTGAATTCTTCCCTCAAGCTTTGGCTATGGATTGATTGACTTTACTCGACCTTAGGTTTACTTTTTGAAGTTGTTTTGTTGTTGTATTAGGGTTAGGAATCTTGGATACAGAGGCTAAGGTTTGAGTTCACTCTTCAATCTCATTTAATACACTTTTTTTTTTTTTTTTTCACTCTAACTCTTCGAAATCATCAACAAAGGAGGCAATAGGGTCTATATATAGGCAAGGAAAGCCTTGGGCGTCAAGAAAAGTCCCCCTAGGGCTTCCTTATCGCTAACTTGCAATGCCTTACACTCAATTTGCAACATACTCCAAGCGAAATGAAATTATGGGTCTATCAGAGGGATGTGCAGCTGCATACGGCATACGCGGCCGCATGAGAACAAATTGCATTTGTGGCTGCCTTTGCGATGATGTACATGCACACATCCTAGACAGTTTTTCATATTTTGGGCATATGTTTCTCATCCAACATCAGATTGAGGTGAATCAAATGGAGTTGGAAAACCAATTTTGGCAAAAAATAATTGAAAACATGCCTTCAAGATGAACCCAAAAATGATAATTTTGGCATGAAAATGGCAATATAGCAGCTCAAACAACTTCAAAAATCTCAAAGGTTAAAATTATAATACCTTTCATCATCAGGAAGCATTTCAAGTGCCTAAGTCTTAATGGTTGGTCAAAATGTCTACACCAGGATAAGTTTTTCGAAAGGCAAGTGCCTTGTCTTTGCATCAAGCATGATTTTATTGACATAGAACACGGGATATTCCCCTTTTCCTCTAATTCTCTGATGAGTGTTGCACTCATGGAATGAGTGGACACTGCTAAATAGATGTACAACTCCTCACCTGGTTCAGGACTGGACAATAGTAGCAGCTTCACCAAGTACTTTTTGAGATCTTCCAATGTACGATCACATTTTGGCATCCAGATGAATTGTGCTTTCTTTCGTAACAACTAAAAGAAAGGGCAACACCAATCTAATGATTGGTTGATGAACCTATTGAGGGCAATTGCCATCCCTATGAGTGGTTGGATTCCATTAACAGAGATTGGGAGTGCTATGTTAAGAATTGCTTTGATCTGCTCAAGACTTGCTTCTATTCCTCGATAGGTAACAATGTAGCCAAGTAACTTCCCCGAGCTAACGCCGAAGGCACATTTTGACATGTTCAATTTCATTTTGTAACACCGAAGGACTTCGAATGCCTCTGGTAGATCTGCTACATGTTCTTCGTTCTTTCTAGATTTGATCGCCATATCATCGACATACATTTCTAAATTTTTGTTACCAGCCCCTGATAGGTTGCCCTCGCGTTCTTTAATTTGAAGGGAATTTCTTTATAACAAAACAGCCCTGTTGGAGTAATAAATATTGTCTTCTCCTAATTGTTTAGGTACATTGCTAGCTGATGGTACCCTCGATATGCGTCCATAAAAATTATCTTTTGATGGCCTGAGGTGGCGTCCACTGTATTAGATAGCCATCGTGAGTATTGAACTTTTCTAATGGCATCTGGTTCCAGTAGCTTTTCCATTTCTTCTTTGACGGCTTCTGCATGATGGGTCTCGACCTTCTACTTTTCTGGATTACTGGTCGAAATTTTGGATCGACATTAATCTTATGGCACATTACATTACGATTTATTCTCTC
Source organism: Camellia granthamiana (assembly GCA_036172215.1). Classification (NCBI taxonomy): domain Eukaryota; kingdom Viridiplantae; phylum Streptophyta; class Magnoliopsida; order Ericales; family Theaceae; genus Camellia; species Camellia granthamiana. The sequence continues at coordinate 37,178 of JAXFYN010000086.1, forward strand.
CATCTCGTAAGGAGTCCATACAAAAACGTATATAGACTACTGGAGAAAAGAAATTAGCTCGGTTTCTTCTGCGCTTTTCGCTGCTAGTTTTACGTCGATCTGTTCTTCTTACTCACCTTTTGTGACAACCCTATTCCGTATTAAGCTTTTAATTCATTAATTATATATGTGTTTATATGCCTAATATGAATTTGAATGCCAATTGAGGTGCTTTATGTGAATTTTGGATGTCTACTGTTGATTATAGAAAAATCTGTTACAATCTTTGTTATAATCTGAAATTGGGGGCCGTAGAGGCAACAGAAACCTAAATTGATTAATTTAGTGTGATCAGCGTAATTTTTAGAGCCCACTGTCAAGTTTGATTAAAATTTGATTCAGACTGAATTATCTTTCTCTGGTTAGGCTAGAATTTCTCCTGAATTGGCTAACCCACTTGGCTCTCTTGCTGAATCATGGCTAAAACTTTGACTGGACATGTTGCCGATTAAAGTGCACTAATGATCGCTTAATATTTCCTTTAGAGAGGGAGGGACACTTATCTTCTCGTCGTTCCCACTAACAACGTCAATTATAGAAGGTGAAATTATCTCCACAAGTATAAGCGAGATGATGTGTCCCCTCCTTGACCTCTGCAAGAAAACTAAAAGTTAGTAATCACCCTCGACTTTGGTAACCAAGGAGGACCCTCTAACGATCAAGTCAGTACACTAATCGGTCATTATGAGAAATAGGTATTGATTGTATTTAATGGGTTTTTTTGGGTTACCTTAGTCTGTCCTTGGTGTCTATAGCGACCTGGGTTGAGACCCGATCCTTTTATATTATTTGGTTTTGGGTTTTGCATCTATTAGTGTTGTTGATATCTATTCTAGTCCTATGTTATCTTTTGGAGTTGAGAATTGGATTTTGAGTTACGTTTGAAACAAGTTGTGTTTAGTATTTCTGAAGGGTTTTGGCTATCTGAAGTCGAGTTTGCTCGAATGGTGTTTTAGTCGCTCGAGTGGTCTTTTCTTTTTTCAAAATTCTGAGTTGCAGTCTGAACTTCTGTGAGTAGAGGTTTCTTCGCTCAAGAGGTGTTTTGGTCACTTGAGCGGTCAGTTTATAGTCTGAACTTCTAAGAGTTTGTTTTCTTTGCTCGAGCGGTGTTTTGGTCACTCGAGCTATCTTTTCTGCAGAGAAAAACTTCTAGGAGTTTGGTTTTTTCGCTCGAGCCTAGGTTTGGTTGCTCGAGTATGTTGTGTCTGACGCTCGAGCGCAGATTTCATCGCTTGAGTGATTTGTTCATATAAAGCTGTGAGAAAAGTCATTTTTTACTCACTTTTGATCTCTCTCTCTCTCTCTCTCTCTACAAAATATCTATTCTCTTTAAGCTCTCACATCTCTCTTCTCGTAAATCTTCCAATCCACTTCAATCCATGAATCTCTCTACCATAGTGCTTTGGGATAAAAGGTTGTGCTTGAAGAGAGGATCATTTTAATTTAAAAAGTTTCTGTTTTCGTCAATGTCGATTTTTAGGGGTTGTTCATCTTTCTTCTTGCTTTGAGGTAGGGATTTCCTTAATGGGTTGCATGTTATGTGTTGGTTAAATTAAACTTTGGAAGACTTTGGGTTTGATTTAAGCTTAACATGGTTTATAAAAGAGCGGTTTTAGGATGATTTTTTTTGAAAAGGTTGTTGGGTTGCTTATGATGATGAGTGGTATTGAAAGATCAGGGGAATTGCTTTTAAAATGAGAAACCTCTAATTTTTCTCAAAATCCGTAAATTGTTCTATGTTGGGAAATCCTTGGTGTTGTTGGAAAATTGGGATTTAGGATGAATCTATGAACATGAGTTGGCTTGGAAATTCATGATACTTCGAAAGTGTTCAACTAGTGAGAAAATGATAGGAACATTTCATTGTGTTGACAATGTTGGAATCATTGGTCATACTCTTGAGATATATATATATATGTTGTCCATTTTGGAAGATGTTGGCTAGAGATAACTATTTTTGCTATCGGTGAAGGATAGCATTGCTTGTTGTAGAAATTACATGAGAACTAGGTTAATCGAAACCAATTCACTCATGCATTGCATTTGCTCAATTGTTTAACGCTTATGCATTGAAAAGTGTTGTTTTGAGAAAAATGAGTGAATACCGTGGTGAATCTAGTTAGGGGGTGTGGATGTGGTTATTTAAGTTAGCCTTTATGTCCTTGGTGAAAGTCCAAGAAACCCACGCAGTCAGATACCGATCCTTCCAATTAGTACTAATAAAATGGCTTTTGGTAGTGCTTTTACAACCTACTTGCAGACACGTACTTAGAGATTACTAGTGTGTGTATTTACTGCCCTGCTTTCTATTTTGAAGAAAATATATATCAATTGTGATTTGAACTCTGGCATAACATTATTTTGAAAAAGGAAAATGCTTGTTTTGGTAATGGCATTCACGTGCATTCACCATATGCATTTCTTAAACATCATACATACCATTAAACTTGTCTATATTGGGCTTTAGCTCACCATATGTGGAAACTAACTTTCATGTGTTGATGGTATGCCTCTGCCAAGGGGATAGCTTGGGAAGATGTTGGAGTTGAACGCTTGACTTTTGTAAATTTATATGTTGTAAGCCTAGGACATTCCTAATATTGAGCTTTGACCCACTTTTGTTATAACCAAGCGAAGTCTTAGAAAGTTTGTAGCCTTTAGGGCATGAACTTGTGTAGGTCACATGCTATGGATTTATAATCTAGGATTGATGAATGTATTAACGCATTTGATGTGTTTTGCAATACTTTAATAAGGTTAATGAATGAATTACAATTTTGGAAATGTTTATGATATTAAATAGTTGGGATGTCCAGCTTCCGTATGTATGCTTGAGGAATATGAGGCGCATCTGTTATTGTTATTTTCGAGGCGTTATAAGGTCTCACCTGCTTCTCCTTTTATAGCTTCTTGGTTTTCATCGTGATCATACATTTTTCATTTTCACTACAACAAAAAACATTTTTTGGCAACATTTTTTGGAAACTAAATAGAAATTAGTCACCAACTTTACATAATCAGCAACAATATACTTATTGGTTGCCAAAAACTAAACTATTAGCGACAAGTTGAGATTATTGGTCACTGTTGAGTTTGACGGCAACTTAAATTTCTGCATAGGAGCACTAAAAAAGTTTTTACGACAAAATTAATATATAGAGATGGAAATTTTGGTCGCTGGTTGTAAATTTTTGGCGACACAAAAAATAGTCACGGAAATGTGAACGATATTTATGACAACCTAATTAGTTTAGTCGCCAATTAATTATCTGTCAAAACTACGTCATTTCGAATTTGTCCTATTTTTTTAATGGTTAACCGAACCTTTTGTGTGAATAAACAAATAATTGACCTAATATGACTTGTAGTAGAAGTGTAAAAATGGCCCACGGCTCGTGGGCAGCCCGAAGCCCGCCCATAACTCGAGGTGGGCCCGACCGACTAGGCCCAAGCGCGAACCCAGTCTGGAACCCTAGGCTTAGGCCTGGACCATCATTTTGAAGCCTAGCCCGGCCTGTGAGCCCTACCCGCCTAGGCTGGCCTGCCCGAGGCCCAGTGTCATTTTTTATGGAAAAAAATAAATTTTTGGTAAAATTTTTTTTAAAAAAAAAAATGTTCAAGCCTTGCCCAAGCCCACCGGCCCCTGCTCGAGGCTCGAATACCCCCTATGCCTGGGCCTAATTTTCTGGCCCTTAGGCCGAGTTGGGCCGACCTGAATTTTGGCAGGAGCTCGCATGGCCTGACATGAGCCAGTCCGACATGTGCCCGGTGGGCCAGGGCGGGTCAAATTTACACCCCTAACTTGAAGGTTCATTTCATTTTCTCACTCTACGACCTCAAACTTCACAGCACAGCGTTATGTTTTATCTTCTCTCTCTCTCTCTCTCTCTCTCTCTCTCTCCTTCTCTTTCTCCCTCTCACTCTCTCACACTACCAACTAAGCATTGCCTCATTCTCCTCCTCCTCTTCTTCTTTGTTGTCAGTTTCGCTTCTTCATGTCCTTTCTTCATTGAACTCATTCTCCTGATCTTCATTTTCATAACCAGAGCGTGTCTCTTCTTCTTCTTCTTCTTCTTCTTCTTCTTCTTCTTCTTCTTCTTCCCTTCCCATCTCGCTCTCTCATGCCACCGACTGCATTCCCTCAAACGACGTTGCCCCTTCGTCTCCCTCTTTCACAGCATCGATTACGATCATCTCTCTGGGCGCTGCTCTCTTATATTCTCTCACTGATATTCTGAATTTATGAAATAATTTTTACTAATGAAAAACCTAAGTGATTTGTGATTCGATCAAGAATATTTGCAACAAATCCCAACCAATTAAAACTAACAGTCTAAATCATCTAGCACATACGAAAGTGATTTAGATTATTGCTTCAAAATCAATAAATCGACACAAACATTTTTTACGTGGAAAAAATCACAATTGGAGTACCTCCAATTGTGATTAAAAAGCAACGGGCGAAACGCCACTAATCAATCCACTAAAAGAAAGAAAGAATACAAATTTAGCAAACAAATTACCGAAACTCTGTCAATTTGTCTTCAACATTATGTATCTCTTTCACCGCAACTTTCGTCTCGAAATTGATCAATTTGATGTTTAATCCACAACATTCATGTCGAATTAACGAATGTGCACAGCTTCAAACTCCATTGAATACTCCACACTTGAATCTCTGGATTCCACCGAAGAAGAACACTCTTGTAGTTGAACAATCAAAAACCTCTTTGATGTGTGCTTGTCAAAACATGAGTTTAAAACTCAATCAAACGTCAAATAAAACTAGCAAACTAGCCCCAAAAGAAAATCCTAGAACCCTTAAAGAAGATCTGGAAGCATTAACCCTAAAACAGACTGAAACACATATTTATAGAAAATAAAGCCGTGAAGGTCGCTCGAGCGAAAGATCTCTCGCTTGAGCGATGAACCAACTACGAGTGAAGTGTTTAAGTGTCTTCGCTCGAGCCAAGCTTCTTTCACTCGAGCGCATAAACTTCCTTCCCAGTATTTTTGCAGACAGAGAAAACTTCTGGGAGCACAACATCATCGCTCAAGCCAGGACTTCTTCGCTTGAGCAAACAAGGTAAAACAACCAGGAAGCCTGCAACTTGATAAATGATGTTTGTTCGTGGGATTGACAAAACTACGGGACCTAACAATCTCCCCCTTTGTCAATTCCCAGACAAAACATTCTAACATAGTTTCCTAGCAAACACACGCACTAACTAAACAATCAACCAAACAAAAACAACTCATCTAAAACAACAGCCTTGACGAAATATCCTGCAAAAATATATAAACCAAACCATGGGAATAGATAGAGTAATTAATCAAAAACAAATAACATATCAAGACATAATAAATCCAAACTGAATCAAAATCCCAAAAATTGATTAGTCCATTATCAATACCCAATATCCCAATATCAAACAGTATACCTTCCAAAAATTGATTAGTCCATTATCAGTATCCAATATCCCAATATTAAATAGTATACCCCAAGACTATATACCCCAACCATCATGGAAAAAGAGATATACCCTAACCATCATGCAAAAAGTTATACTCTCCCTTTTTTTTCTGAGAGAGACAAAAGAAATAGAATATACAGCCCAAACACAATAAAAACTGTCTAAAAACACAAGAAAAACATCACTGCGAGTTTGGTGGAGGCTGCAGCTGCATCTGTAATAGAGAAAGGATCTGAGCAACCATCTGATCGAGGCGACCATCAAGTGTATCGAGTCGGGCATCCAGCTGATCAAGGCAATGTGTGATAGATTGCTCGAACTGCTACAATTGACCACGGAAGGAGTGAGGACGTATCTCGGGTGCACCGGTAGCGGCCGCATCAAATTCGGCCTCCTCAGCAAGTGGATCATCATCTGCATCAGAAACCCCAACCCCCGACGACCCCCCTTTGAGATGGGCTTGACTCTATGAGATGGTGAGTTTGGTGACAGGTCTAATAGGAGAGGCAAACTCGTCATCATCAAAAGTGGGAACACCAAAAAAAGTAAGAAACCTGTTAAGCAAACACCCGTAAGGGAGACCCAATGACTTGTGACCATCAAACACACCAATCATTTTAGACACAATCATTTCAGACAGGTCGATAGGAAGGCGGTGGTCAATGCAATACAACACATAACCCTGATCTTGGGTAATGTGAGAAGAATGAGAGGTAACATGGATGTTGGCACAAACTATCATATTTAGGATACGGAAATGGAGAAGAAGCTCATTTTGCTGAATGATAGCCCCGGGGACCCAAGTCTAGGGAGTGCCACAAAGTTTAGTGGCGACCATATCAAAATCAACAATGCTGCGGGTAAGAAAAGGATAGTGATAGTTCCAGACTTTCGGAAGATTAAGAAACTACCTAATGACTTCGTCATCAATAATCAGGGCTTTGTTACGAACCCAAGTGTGAAAAGATGTGGCTATCTCCTTGCAAATGGAGTGCATATTGCAATGAAATTTCCTAGACCCAGCTAAGATTTTGTGGACTAGAGAAAATAAGGACCTGGTCGCCTCCTAAAGCATCAAATAGAGACCGGATCGGAATAGACTCAAAGGCACTAGGGTGGACATTACGTTCTAAGTAAACTCTCCAAGAAACATAGAAATCCCGATAAAGGTTGGATTTTTCCCTGATTGGAATTTTTTCGTATTGAAATTTGGGCGAGACACAGTGGTTTTACGGCGTTTAGAGGACTTAGTCATGACTGACTGACATGAAGGAAAGACCACCACAAAACCCCAACCTACCAAGACAGAACCAAAGAAAACCCAAAGCCCAATAGTAACCCCAAAATCAAATATAAAAGCAAAGCACAAACCATTAGAGCAATAGGGTTAGAACAGGGGTATAAAACAAAGCCAGAAACTATCTGCAGTATGATAAGAAAGCAAAGCCAACAAAAATAGACTGCACTCATAACAGGAAACCAATAAAAGCAACAGTGTATAGCATGGCAATTCCCAAATAACCACAGCATGGATACAACAAGGAAATATAACCAACACCAATCAAAACCCATCCAGAGTCAACAAGAATGCAGTAGAAATAAAATAAAAAGAAACCAAAACCCTAGCATTACGCATGAACCCTAGCAATGATGCACTAAACTTCTTAGAAAAATAAATTAAATTGAGAGAGATAGCAAAACCATAAGGTCATAAACAAACCCAAGCAAACACATAGGAAAATAATGTAAAACCCTAGAAATATAAAGATGCAAGACAAAGAAAGAAAGAAAGGGAAAAAAAAACAAACAAGAACAAATAGATGTAAAATAATAGAGACAAAATAAAACAAACAAAACTCTAATGTTGGATTAAAGAACCCAAAAATCAGCATACGAGGAAGAGAGAGAACAGGGGAAACCAAAAAAAAAAAAAAACAAAAAACAAAAAAAAACAAAAATAGAAGAAGAATTGTAATGACCCGACCCTCGTATATGTTTTCTGGTATGCTTTTAGTCCCTTATTATGTGCATTTAAATGCTTAATGTGAAATTTCATGTGAAATTAAGTTTAAGCAAATGGATCTTGTGAATAGAGACCTATATCTGTTTAATAAGAAAAATATATGATAAAATTAGAATGTTTGGATCAGAAATTGAGAGCCTTAGAGGCTTGCTAATCTGAAATTGATTTTACATTTGAGATCAGCATAATTTTTAAGAAATAATAAGCATTTTTGTACAGATTTGATTTGGGATGATTAAACTGATTAAAATTTGTCTTTATTCAACCTTTATATATATGTGTATATCTATAAGTGTCTCTTAACTTGGGACTTAGAAGCCTTCTCATAAATATCTCCTGAGTGAAAATTTGAGATGAGAGTTTTAGAGGAAAAGGAGAAGTTCCACAAGGAGGAAGATTGGGTGATTTGAGAGGGTTTATGGAAATTTAAGCTCAAGGTATGTAAACTTCACCTTAAATAAACTCTTTCTTGGGTTTGAGTAAGCATGCCCTTTCATTTTGGGTGAACTAGGGTTTATGTTTAAAGTGTTGTATGTGATCATGGTTTAATTGGAAAATTACACTTCTTGTTTGCTTGTTTGGAGGATACTTTGGATAATATGGAGCAATTATGGCAATTTCATTGAATTCTCATATTGGAATTACATGTTTATGCATGTGTATGGTTGGTATGTTTAAGGAAATTGAGTTGTGAGTGTGTAACTGAAAAACAAAAGGGGTTAACTTAATTGAGATTGTAACTTGTGATCCTTGTAGCATAACACACTTGTAATCCATGTTATTGCAATGTTGAGCCATTGTATGGCATTAATTTCCCCTTATTTTGTGCTTGATATTGAGTTTGCCAAGCTGAAAAATTACTTGCATTTTCGGACTGCAAATCTGGGCAAATCGCCGCACGTGCGGGAGTCACGGCCGCACGTGCGGGAAATGGTGAATTTTGGGACTTTGGCTACTGCTAAAAAGGCATGTGCGGGGCTTCACTGCCGGACGTGCGGGAACCCTTGCCGCATGTACGAGGCTCACAGCCGCACATGCGGCCCATGCTTAAAAAGTCCGTCTGCTCCGTTTTCCCTGTTTGACCCTCTGATATTATTAAAATAATTATTTGATACTTTTAGAATGGTTGTAAATTCATTCGAAGCGAAATGAACCAAATATTGTTTAACAAGGAAAGCAAACTAATTCTTGAACTACGTATGTATGTAGGGCACATACCGGAAGAAGCTGCCGCCCTACCACAGCACTGTGAGTAATAGTACTGTAGTAGTACGATTTGCCTACCGTTAATGATTAATATTAACGTTCTGTTACCTGCAAGTTAACTTTATTGATTTAAGGTGATCAAATGGAACAAATGTGCATTATGAAACAATGTTATCTTTGCGTATCGGGAATCATTTTGTTTTGGCAATGATGGGCCCGAGGCCGTTATGATATGAATTGTTTTGCTCCTACTAATCGTACGGTAGTGATACATGTGCCTTTTGTTAATTGTTATTATTAATATTCTGTTACACGCAAGACAACTACGTCAACTTGTAATAAACCATGGGGAAATTTATGTGCATTATTGTGAACGGTATTCTTATGAATCTGGGATTATTCTGTTCTGTTTATCCGTTTCGTTTATGCTATGACATGATATGAATTGTTCGGTCTTTAAGACCTATTGATTCTGGTACGGAACAAAGTGTTGTACGGAACTAAGTGCTATAGTGTGAGTCACCTCTAGAATCCGTGCAAGACACCTCTTGGGTTCATACATACATGAACTGGGCTTAAAGCCAATCTGTTAATATCTGGGCTTAAAGCCGATCTGTTAATATCTGGGCTTAAAGCCCATCTGTTAATATCTGGGCTTAAAGCCAATCTGCTAGTATCTGGGCTTAAAGCCGATCTGTTAATATCTGGGCCTATGGCCATTCTGTATAATCTGTTAGGCCTATGGCCAATCTGTGTAGTCTGTGAAATCTGTTAGGCCTATGGCCAATCTGTGAAATCTATGGAATCTGTTAGGCCTATGGCCAATCTGTGAAATCTATGGAATCTGTTAGGCCTATGGCCGTTCTGTATAATCTGTTGGGCCCAAGGCCATTCTATGTGATATTGGGCTTGAAGCCATTATGTGTAAAGATTGGGCCCAAGGCCGTTCTGAAGACATTTACAGGGAAATACTAACCATGTAACCTCTGTCTTTATATACATTACAATTCAAGCATATTCATTAAATTGTTAAGTACTATTATTCACTGAGCCTGGCTCACTCTGTATTTTGTCTGCTTCTGTAGGTAATCAATTTGGAGGTTAGTCTTAACCCTTGATGCTTGTCTCTCTTTTGTCAACCTCAGTGTGTCCAGGCACCCAGATGAAGCCCATGCATTTTCGTGAAGTTTTGTTAAGATTTTGGCTTTACACTTTAATTGTCTGCCTAAGGTTAAAATGTATATGTAACCCCTTTCTTCACCAATGTTTGGTTATACGCCCAGTAATGGGGCTGGGTACGTGTATGTATATAAATATATAACTGGCTCTCAAGTGTGTGATCCTGGCATGTTAGTATTAGCTCAATGGATATTATTCTGTTTTGTTTATGTTACTTTATGATATTAAATGCTTCCGTTCAGGCCTCATATCTTATGTATATCGAATTAAGTGTCTGTTTCTGAAGTGGTCATGCCCAAACTTTTAGGGGCGAGTTTGGGGCGTGACAAGAATCTTACCATAAAATGGAGGAGGAGAAGCTTGATGGAGGAAAGGAACCTTCAAATCCAAGAATGGCCAAGGGACAAGCAACCATTGTGATGAAAATTCCCTAGGAGAGAGAAATCAAACAAGCAAAATGGAGAAAAATGGACTGAAGAGACGAAGATGAAGTATTTAAACCACAACAGGTCGCTCGAGCCAGAACATTGTAGCTCGAGCCAGAAAAACACACTCTCAGAATCTGTGCAACTTGTGAAAGTACTGGTTTGAAGTATTTCTCGCTTGAGCACAAACTCCCTAGCTCAAGCGAAGATGAACAAACAAGACACCTTAAAAAATACCCTTCTAAGTAGATAAAACCAACTTGCAGTGTCAAGTGGGACCTGAAACAAAGGAGGTTAGCATAATAGCGAGAATGTGACACTAAGATGAGATAATCCACAAGCCATGAAGCCCACAAACTTATAATTTTGACAATATGAAGCACAATATTCATGAGCAAATCAGGTAAACATCAATCAATGAGCATAAGCGACATGAGAATACACAACTCAAAGAAAAACGTGAGAGCTCACATATTGAATGTGTGTATGTATGCAATCTTTGAGAGGCCACAGAGCTAGAGTTAATCCTCGTAGTGATCGGATAGCTGGACCTCTGGCAAGAGTTACTGAACATCACTGAGAAAAGTCAAACCACTAGAGATCAAGGGGTGTTTGCTGAGTAAAAGCGGAGGCTCCCCCTCAATCAATGAGTTCCCTTTTTTTTTCTTTTTTTCTTTGATTCTTGACTTTTTTTTCTTGTGGGCACTCACTGGTGGCGTTCACGCTCAGAGTATGGAGACCAAACTGAAGAAGCATAAAAACAATAATGAAGGCCTGGTTAGTGCCTCTGAGGTAGCTTTTTCCTAATGCCCGAACTTGGAAGTATTGAGGAAGGAACCGTGAAAGTGAAAAATGATGGTTGATGGTTAAGAGACTCAACATCACCCATGATATGCCAGTATAGGTCAATTCCTTTGAAAATGTATAAGAGACACTGTTAGAGGTCCATAGAGAACTTTGATTACTTGTGCGGAAACCCCTGTAACAGTGTATCTCAAGGATGTGCACAAAATGAGATCATGAAGTCAAAGAGCATGAGTATTCAGAATGAGCTATGAACAAGGATAAATGAAATCTAGCAAGCAACATGAGAGGTGTTCATTAAGTCTAAGCCCAAAGATGACAAGAATCAATGGCAATAAGATTATAACATCCAAGCACACAAATAGCCATGAAGTAACACCCACTCATGCAACAGGACACACTCTAGTTACTGAGCACTACACCTAAGATCTTTCTAAGAAACTCAAACCTAAGAAGATCAAGGGGTTTTATAAAAATATTAGCTTTTTGATGCTGTAGCTCGAATTTCTTCGCGCCCCCCTTTCGGAGAGCTCGAAATTGGTCCTACAGTTCAGACTCCTGTCACGGTTCTGAATCTAATCTCACAAAGTGCAATGTGAAACTGATAAGCACCAAAGAGTCTAATCCGGCAAATCATTTTGGAAAATTGATTTTAAATCAAATAATGCCAAAATTGGATTGCTTTGCCAGATTATAGAGTCGCCACGTAAATATTTTATTTTTGGGAAAATTTAGGAAACCCTGACTCGTGCCAAAGGCCACGTATCCGTCATCACCAAAGTTGCCTCGGCTCGGGAACTTGGGTACGAGAGGGGAAGGTCCTGAAATGAGCACCCTCGCTTGCCCGATCAAAGATCGGCCTCTACTAATCATGATATGTTGTTTTATAAACCTCACATGTTCTTATTCCAGTTATTAGCTAACATTACTATGTGACGCGCACAAACAAGTATAAACTAAATCGCAAGACTTGGAATAATTCAACTCATGTTTGTTTTCGAAAATGGTTTGAAATTGCCACCCTCAAGTGGGCTTAAAACATGATTTGCCACCTCAAGTGGGCTTAAAACTCTCATTCGTCGAATTGTTCTAATTCAAGCAACAAAGCCTTCATCCACAGGCATTCATGCAGTTTAGCATTTAAGCACATAGCCTCATGGCATGCATGCTATCATGGCAATATGGCAATCACACTCATGCAAGCATGCTAATGCATAAAACTTACCGAGTACTCCAAGCTAGGGTAGAAAACAAAGTTAGAAAAATGCATGATTCCTAACTATACAAAATGCCTAATGCAACACATACAATATGAAATTAATAGGCTCGGCTACTAATATGGCATTTGATTTGCAACACTTTGATAGCATTCTTTAAAACACGTATTCAAATAAGTGTATTGAAATAATGATGCAGTTTGATTGATGCGCAGAGCCTCGGTACATGCAAGACAAATGAATGGATACAAACATGCAAGCATAAGGTATGCGAATTGAGATATGCCCTAATCTAACCAACGAAAGTGATTAAATAAAAATGAGAAAGACGTGGGGTTGGAAGACATGCACACACGAACGCACACTTATTACAACATTACGCCCTCGCGAAGGAAGGTCCGAATGAATAAGCTAACTAGCTACGCTAATTATTACAACACTGAAATTAATTAACTATTCTAGTTAACTAACTATTACAAACCAATTGAATAACTAGCTATGCTAAGCTAACTAAAATATTACAAATTGAATTAACTAAATAGTTACATTAATTAACTAATTACAACATTTGAAATGAGATAGCTATGCTAAGCTAAGTAAAGCGATTTAAATGGCCTTGAGGGCGAGGGACACATGCATGCTCGGTTGCTTTCCTCCCAAAAATCCACCACCTTGCCATTGAATGCCTCTGTTTGCGCATCATTGGACCACTGAAAATTGCACCAACTTCCAGAACACCTTTGCTTCCACTTAGGAACACACTGAGCAACTTTTTTATTGGTAGCCGGTCGGCTACCATAGGTGGCTGTCGGCCACCACCTTTCCTGAATTTTCTCCTTTGCTGCAACAGAGAGCAAACAGAGCCAAAGTAGTGTATTCTTCAAGGAGTGTGCATACCATTACCCTCCTTATCATTACATAAGTTCAAAGGAGTGTAATTCTCGGCCCTCGAACCATTAACCAAGCATTTCCAATGCATGATAGCCGAGGATCCAAGCTTGCACAAGTTTATGAGTGTACAAACAATACCAAAGCAACCACCTCCCTATCATGCATGACCACGGGTGGCGGTGACTAAGAAAAGTGGCACGTTTCATCACTTTAAGTATAAAACGTCCCATTTTCCTTGTAATACAACATAAAGATGCTTTATCTTGCCTCTTTTACTTTGTTCATTTTGTCTACACATTTTACATTACCGATTAGTCCCTTTATCGATTAAGTCCAATAGTGAGAGTCATCTAATCGAAAGTGGGCTTAAACCACAAGTACCTTGAGCATGAAAGAGGCCTCATGCTGTTAGTAATGAACTCCCAAAGGAATTAAACCATTAGGCATGAGAGCCTCAATTCCACACTCAAGCCAACAAGGGTTTCAAAGCTACTTTCTAAACAAATGAAAGAGTGAAGAATGAAGGAAGATGGCAGAGATTTTAGTGCTGAAATGGGATGCAAAATGACACCAAGACATGCAAACAACTCTTGCAAGTCATGATAAGAAGCCTAACTCATAAGTTAGTGAAAGAGATTGCACCACAACCATACAATACAAGCCACAAAGGGCCAAACCAACTCAAAACATAGCTAATACTAGTCAAAACATTGGCCAAAACATGCTGAGATTAAGGCACAAAATGCTAGAAAAACATGCTCACCTGTTAGCTCGCAAACAAGACTCAAGACACGACTCTCAAAAGCAATGAAAGGGTGAAATAAATGAACATGTGACAGAGCTATATACACTAAAATTACATATAGAATGACACTATAACATGTAAGCAACTCATGTAAATCATGTTTGAAGCTTTAAAACAAAGAGCTAGTGAAGAATATCACATTATAGCCATGCAATACAAGCCTCAAAGGACTTAACTAGCCCAAAATAGAGCTAAAACATGCCAAAATAGTAACCAAGACATGCTGAAATTAAGATAACACAAGCTAGAAAAACATACTACCATGCGATGCTAACTATGCATGCAAGTGGGACACAAGGAGGAGAGGCCAACTCCTCCAATTTTGGACTTCAAAACATGAAATAACTCTGAATTTCAGTGGTTTAAAGGCCCAAAAAATTTGATTATATTATGTTAAAAGATGGTGCAAAAAGCTTTATAATTAGGCAACAAGAAGGGTAAACAACCCCTTAGCACAAAATGGCCTCAAACCAACATGTTAAGGCTCAAAAATTAGAGTTTTTTGAAGTTGAAAACTAGGCCAAAAATAGTATAGAAAGATGGCTAAGCAAGTGATTAAAATAAAGCTTTCAAGACAAGTCCTATACCTCTTGAAGCACAACACAAAACAGGCCCTCTTTTAAGCTCAAAACCTCTTCAAGAGCTCAAATTAATCCTCAAAGAACCTCAGCTCCAAGGTGAGGGTGTTTGGTTAAGGATTGATGCACAAATGTATAGAGAAACCTGGCTTTAAGGCACAAAACTAGAGGAGAGAGAGAGAGAGAGAGAGAGAGAGAGAGAGAATTCTAGAGAGAGAGAGAAATTTGTTCCAAATTTTCTAACCTTCAAAAATGGGGGAGAGACCCCCCTATGTATAGAAAAACAAGAAACAAGCTTGTATTCATCCCTCCATACATGTGTATAGAGATGCCCCTCAGTGAGCAACAGCTGGCACAGCTGGCAAAGAAATATCTGAAAAAGGAGAAAAATGGCCGCCGACCATCATTGGTGGCCGACCGGCCATCAATGAGTTCGACCGGCCATCAGTGTAGCCGACCGGCCACCATTGATGGCCGATGGTGGTAGAGTTGGCCGACAGGTCACCCTCTCTCCCTGGTTCAAATCAACAAGCTTTTGGTTAACAACCAAGCACAAAGTAGATAAGTTTCAAAGGCTCAAAGGCAAGGCACTCCACCAAGAACTTCGGGCGCTTCAAAACGAACACAAACAAGGATGATCATTGAGTGTTCAAACGATGACGTCCAAGTCTTGAGGACGGTTAAGAATGGGGTGTCTACAGTTACCCCTCTTTGACAGAGCTCAAAAGTCATGAAATGATGTGAATGAATGTCAAAGCTCAAAGACGACCCATTTTTGACAAGGCCAAAGACTCGGACAAATAGACAAACAAAACAAAGAACGGTTGTGCCCGCAGGCTGCCTACGTATCCCTTTGCAAAGAATCAAACCAACGTAGTTCTGGGGCAAGATACAAATGATATGTACGATGCAACATCATAACTCATGTTCATGTAATGAGAATGTAACGAATCATCTAGATGCAAGTGCTATGCAAAGAAATGTTATAGCAATCTCAAACATGAATAGGAGTAAATAAACACACCACACGCGAAGAGCACAAACCAAACTACATTTTATGCAGAAAGGATGTAAGAAAATTATGCAAACTTAACTATGCATCACGCATGAAAGACAAAGAACAACACAACCGTCAGGCACGCCCAAGGTGTCAAACACAGCCCTAACGCGCTGCACGCGAAAGGAGAAAAGAAAGGTAAGAACACCAGAACATGCCCAAATGTTTCCAAACTGAGGCACCCTAATGCAGCACATGCGGGAGGAGAAAAGGTAACGAGAGCACTGGGACTCACCCACGTAACTCTAAACCAAAGCATCCTAACGCAACACATGCAAGAGGAGAAAAGGCAACGAGAACACCGGGACTCGCCCATGTGTCTCTAAACAAAGCGTCCTAACGCGTCATACGCGAGAGGAAAAAAGGCAATGAGAACACCGGGACTCGCCCACATGTCTCTAAACCAAAGCCTCCTAACGCGTCACACGCGAGAGGAGAAAAGGCAATGAGAACACCGGGACTCGCCCACATGTCTCTAAACCAAAGCCTCCTAACGTGTCACACGCGAGAGGAGAAAAGGCAATGAGAACACCGGGACTCGCCCATATATCTCTAAACGAAAGCATCCTAACGCGGCACACGCGAGAGGAGAAAAGGCAACAAGAACACCGGGACTCGCCCACGTGTCTCTAAACCAAAGCATCCTAATCCGTTACACGCGAGAGGAGAAAAGGCAACGAGAACACCAGGACTCACCCACGTGTCTGTAAACCAAAGCATCCTAACGCGTCACACGCAAGAGCAGAAAAGGCAACGATAACACCGGGACTCACCCATGTGTCTCTAAACCAAAGCATCCTAACGTGTCACATGCGAGAGGAGAAAAGGCAACGAGAACACCGGGACTCGCCCACGTGTCTCTAAACCAAAACAGGGTGTGGTGTAAGCATCGGACACATGTCCAAACGCTTCTAACCAAAACAGGAGTGGTGAGGGATTGGAATGACCTCACCTGGAATTCCTCCAAATGAACCGCACATACAATAACGTCTGGTTACGCCAGTTTTGAATGAATCGTACATACAATATCGTGCCTGCACAAGAATGAAACTTAACAGGTACAATTCCATAGGAATGCATGTTCTATGCAGTAATAACAAAAGCATGTTCTATGTGAACGTGAGAAGCACACATTCTATGCAAATGCGAGAAGTGCACATTCTATGCGAAATAACAACAATGCATATTCGATGAGACGTGCATACTCTATACAAACATGGGGATGCATGTTCTATGCAATGATACAAAATGCATGTTCCATGCAACGACAAAGAAATGCACATTCTATACAAGAATGAGAAGTGCATATTTTATGCAAACGTGGCAAATGCTTAATGCATGCTCGATTAACTAATGCATACTCTATACAAGATTAATGAATGCATGTTCCATGCAGGAGTAACAAACGCATGCTCCACATGAATGAGAAATCAAAGCATTCCATGCAAGAGCTCATGTGAAAGATACATTCCATGCAACCATAAAGAGGTGTACATTCTACGCAATGACAAAAGTGTACTTGGTAAAAACGACTCGATCGCAACCTCCAACTTACCTCCCGGAGGAGCTGCAACAAGTTAAAAGGATACATCCCATTCGTGTTGAGTATCACACACCGGACACACGGTCCAGAGTTTCCGCAGAGGCCATTTGAGCTTAAAAGTGCACTTTCCTTGCACTTTCTTGAGAGATGAGGGCATAAAGCAACAAAAAACCATCCAAGGAGAGCACTGGAGGCCTACCGGCCACTCTGGCAAGCCATCGGCCACCCATCGGCCACAGAAGAAGGTCATCGGCCACAAATGGTGGCAGTTAGCCACCATTGGTGGCCGGTCGGCCACCTATGACAATTTCGGGGCAGTTTCGACATTTCACTACGGGCATTTAAGTGTAGGGCTTCAACCCTGATTTCCTCACTTCTCCATTGCCAAAAATCCTTCTCCTCTCACTTTAGACCATTTTCCTCCTTAGATCCGAGCGATATACGCGTTTTCCAACGCCCCACAAACATTTCCTTCGCTAAACCCTCATTGTTTACAACACTTTGAACCAATTGAAAGTTGCTTTCGGCGTTTCTTTCTTCATTTCCACCACTTGAGGTTTGTTTCCCTCGAGTTACCCTTGAGTCCAGTGCCCTTTTCTGAGCTTTGACCTTTTCTTCCATTTTTCTTCTCTCAGAGTTGACATTTGTTGACTGTTGGCATTCTCCGCCCATTTTAACATTTCTGACTATTTTCTCATCTTTCCTTAAGATGGAAGATGACATTCCATACGACGAAGCTCCTCCGGAGAAGGAGATGGATAATCCAGAGTTTGAGCCATAGCCACTCCGCATTCGACCTTTTGATCCGGTGGCGTACCATCCTGAGATACACGTGCTACCTCCCGATAGCATCTGTCAGTTCAAGGGGTTTGCACGAGGCGCACCTGAGGACCTCTTGCTACGCGAGCCAGAGTCACACTTATCTCATGACTCCTCTGAGGTATACACTATACCCTTACATTTCCCGTAGTGTATTTTTGCATTTCTTGCATAGCTTTTAGTGCCTTTCATCTGTTCATCCCAAACACACTTGTGCCTTGCATCTGCTTGTTTGGAATATACTCTTACACTGTATTTCTTACACTACCTTGCATCTACTTATCCTGATCACAGGGGAATTCATGTGTGATTCAAGGATACGGGACCACCTCTATGAGGGAGTGGTACACGGAGCTCCCCGACGCTGTCCGCCACATTGTTGACGAGGCCGGCTTCGGCGCATTCTGCATGGGGCTCTCACGCCTCATGGAGAGCAGACCTTTGCTGGGTGCATTGGTAGAGAGGTGGTGGGATACCACCGATTCCTTTCACTTCTTTACTGCATGGGAGATGACGATGACTCCCTTTGACTTCTCTATGCTCACCAGCATAGAGGTAGGGGGTCATCCGATTCCCTATGATATAGACATGGGCGAGTGGGGGGCCGCTCAGATTTACCTGCTGGGGACTCACCCGTTTATCTCCCGATCAGGGAAGGTTCGATATACATGGTTTGCTGACCACTACAGAGGGACGACACCGACAACCCGAGAGGAGACCGAGCACTATGCCCGAGGTTTCCTGATGTTTCTATTCGGTACTACCCTGTTCACCGACTGGGTGAACACTGTCGGGTTCTATCTTCTGAGCGCCTTGGTGGACCTGCCCCATATCCGATTCTACGAACGGGGCAGTGCAGGCTTGGCCACACTATACGGATATGTGAGCTCCACCTTCCGTCGGAGTGGACATCTGATTGGAGGCTATTGAAGGGCCTAGGAAGTATGTCTTACCCTTCTGTTTTACATTTCTAGTTATGCTTTCTGCTTTACATTTTATGTACACTGCACACACCGTACACTACATTACACACAATCTACTTTCTGTTTTGCATACTCTGCACACTGCACACACCGTATACTGTACACACTGCACATTGCATTTTCTGGACGTGGCGCACATGTTCTGCTTTCCGCATTACTTATACTTATCTATTGTATATTCACTGTTGCCCTTTCACTTTCTGCCGCTATGGATGTGTGCCTACTTTCCGACCCTTGCCCCAAAGCCAGATGTAGAGATGCCTCCCATAGTACTATACTCACATCGGTACGACAGGAGGTGCCAACGGAGATCCCGGGAGTCCTTCTCCTTCTTCTACTGATACTTCGATACCATGGCCACAGTAGAGGTAACTCAAACCTTTACAGTTATTTCAGCTCTACTTCGTATTGCATATCTAATGGCAACTAACAATCTACACACTCTCTACTTGCAGGTCACCTGGCAGCCCTGGGCGGTGATGCCTGACGGGGTTAGAAATCAGTTTGTCGGCGCTCAGGAGGCTTCTCGCTTCCAAATCCTGCTCGAGGGTCCGGTTTGTCAGGCATGGTTCCTGGGTGAGCGGTTCTTATGCCAGATTGCCAGCTTACCCAAGTCGGTAGTTCCCATGCCGCCTTCGACATACATGAGGGTGACCGAGAGATATACTTTCCAGGAGATGATTGATTTCACCAGGGGATGGAGTGTTGACTTCTTCTAAGTCAATGGCGATTACACTGCCTTTATCCAGACATACCTTATGCCACCTTTAACTGGCGCCCGCAGAGATGAGAGAGCGAGGGCTCCAGCTGTGGGAAAGAGAGGCGGAGGGGGTAGGGCATCCGGGACTCGTAGCAAGAGAGGTTCTCAGATGGAGCAGGGGGCAGGATGGCTAGAGCTGCCCACTGCACTGACTTGCCAGTGACCCACAGGAGAGGCTTATCAGGTTCCCATTGAGCCCGCACCAGCTGGTCACGAGCTTGTCGGAGTTCGAGGCCCGAACCCGATATGTACCATACTTTACATTTTGCATATTCAATTCATCCCAGTTATGCTTTATAGACCACTGATTATCTCAATACATTTACAGGCATCCATAGAGTACACCGGGCAGGCTCTTGAGCTAGCGGTTTCTCTGATAGGGATGGTGCAGACAAGCATGAACCTGCTCAGCATCTACGACATTCCGGTAAGTTTCTTCAGCTTACATTTCATACTATCCAACCTTCTGTTGACTCATTAGCATTTCAACTGTAATCTGCTCCATACTTCACTGATACGATACACTGCATTCATTCACTGCTTGCTGCATTCCATCTTTGCATCTGATATATACCACAATTAACGCTTTCGACAAACTGCTCTTTTCAGATCCCAACCACACCGGGCGCTCCAGCAGGAGCTAGAGCAGGACCATCAGTGCCTCCTCCGACAGCAGGGAGAGGGAGACGAAGGGCTCCGGCGCATAGTCGAGGTGAAGCTAGACATACTCGTGACGAGAGCGGTCCATCAGAGCCTGTCCCGGATGATGATGAGACAAATGAAACAGATGAGGACGAGGAGCCAACGAGTCCCCAGTCACAGTTATCTAAGGGTGGAGACGACGGCACCGGCTCGAGTTCTAGGGGTGGTGGTGATGCTGAGGAGGATTCAACAGCTAGCTCAGACACAGGGGCCTCTCACAGCGGCGCCAATGGAGATAGCTCTAAGTCCATGCCTAGGAAGAGAACGAAGAGGGCTTCCAGAGCTTGAGCTAGCTGGCGCTGATGTAGTTATTTTTCTTGCTTAGTTTCTTTTGTTCCTAGTGTTAGCACATTGTACAGTTTTATTTTCTTAAAAACTTTGTACCCTTTCATCAAAAGAAACCAATATTGGAATGAAAAATCAACTTTTTGATGAAACATGTTGCATTTTACATTCTAAGCATAAAAACAGGATTTGATAGAAATTTAGTTTTGTACATTGTATTGGCAATTCCTTATCAGGTAGTAAACCAACCAACACATAATAAATAGAGTAAAACAACTCAATGCAACAACTCAATAAACAAAATAACAACTCAATAAACAAATGCAACAACTCGATAAGCAAATCAACAACTCAATAAGAAAATTGACAACTCGATAAGTAAATCGACAACTCGATAAGCAAATCGACACAACATTCTTTAAAGAGAGACGGCGAAAAACCACCAAACGCAGAATAGGACAACTCGATAAGCAAATCGACACAACATTCTTTAAAGAGAGATGGCGAAAAAGCGCCAAGAGCAAAACAGGACACAGGTTCTCAGCACTTTCAACATATGGATGGGCCAAAGGGCCAAAATAGGAGGTCAACGGCCATAGACAGAGGCTGTCAGCCACCAAAAATGGCCATCAGCCATTAGTAGTAGTCGGTCGGCTACAAAAGGTGGCCGGTCGCCCACTAGTGCAGGGAACCTCCAGATTACTGCCACCTGTCTTCCACTCAGCACCTTATCTTCTACAAAAGCTCCAGCTTCGTAGTTTCTTCATTTCAGCTCTTTTTTGCTTCAAATGGAGCCATTCTTCACCGAAAAACTCTCCAATTAGATTGCGACTTTAGATGGCTCGGAAAAGCTAAATTTTTTGGGTTTCAGGATAAATGCACTATTCCCGCTAAGTCATACTCCGGTGTGTTTTCCATTCCTTCATGCCGCGTCCAGATGTTGGAACCCGATTACATATGTTTTCAGCTTTGGGGGACAAGAGATATGTCCCACAATTGAAGAATTCCAAGTTTTGATGGAATCTCACCGTGACGAGGAAATCCTGCCCCAATCGCATTTCAACTACATCCATGCTCTAGGAAGGATGTGTGGGCTTACTTTACACGATGCCCAATCTTTGATTCACAACGGAGAGCTGGATGTGCCCGGTCTCATTCATCGATTTTTTGATGGCGGCGATCGCAGTGATCATTTCTAGTAGAGTTTTCGGCAACATGCCCTTTGTTTGTGCATGCTGGCTCATTTTCTACTTGCCCCGGGTTTCAGAAGGTCTAACATTCGATTAATCGAAGTGGCCCAAGGCTTGAAAGAGGGCAAGAGCTGCATTGGCTTGACACTAGCCGAGACTTTGATAGGCTTGGATGGTTTCCATCGCTGGGAGACAACCAAGTTCGCGGGAAGTCCACTACTCTTACAAGTAATGTTTCCCACCCTATCTCACATGTGTTTCTCACATCACTCGACATTCAGGCTCTGTTTTTCTCTCAAAAATCCTTTCGTACTTTTTCTCTCCACATACACCTCTCTATTCTTTAATCTCTCTTATTTTTCATCCCTCCCCAGATGTGGCTCATGGACAGGTTGAAGGTGGTGGACTCTTGCCCTGCATACTCAGCACGTGGTTATTTCTTTTGACAACAGCTAGTTGATTTCCCGAATGAAGGGTGGTGGTGCAATTGGATGTGCAACAGGTCTGCTATTGACATCACTTGGCGTTGCCCCTAGTTTGACCTACCCGAGATGAGTTACAACATGTTCCGGCAACCCGGCATTCAGTTGATTGGTTTGACGCACTGTGTATTCTATTTTCCGTTTAGGTTCAGGCGTCAATTCAGTCATGACCAGATTTGCCCAGGAGGAGGGGTAGAATACCCGGTTCATATTTTATCCGAGGTTCACAACTAGCTCGATACCCAGCTGCTTAGAGGACAAGAGAACTTTTGGCTCCCGTTCCCCATTTCAACTACGCACTTTCCGGCGAGTGTTTGGCTTGGCTTGAAGATGAGGCACAAACTGGGCCTACTTTAGCATCTGAAGCTTCCACAAGCTCTGGGAGGGGACGCAGGAACACCTGACTCATCAATGCCCCCAAGTTGATTGCTTTGATCTGCACTTTCAAGTTTTCCTTTTGAATGTAATAAAAAAGCAACTTTGATTTGTATTGAGAGTTAGAGAACTCTGTATTGAAATCAACGAAATTGAAGGTTGTGAGTACTGAAAATTTTCCTTACGGTCCAAAAATGGTCTAAGTTATAAAAAAAATTAATTTGAATAAAATCAACTTTTATTAAAACTTTTCAAAACCATTTTCGATAAGGATCACAACTTGACACACATGGAATCTATCCTTGAGAAGTACAACCCCAAATCCAGCAAATGGAAAATTGCCCCTTGTCTGAATAGCACTGCACTGTACTGTAACCAGCTCTCATAGTGAGGATCTCAACTGACCTGTTGGGTATAGAATAGACAAAGATGACTAGAACAAGCTCATGGACACAGTTGATTTGGAAGTGCTTATGGCTGAACTTCAGAACGAAGTTGGCTACGTATCCCGGAGATGGGAATCAAGCCTTACGTAGTTCGGTTCGGGTTCACTCAGGTTTTAACACTCTCCTTTTGCACTCTAACTTTTGCCAAGGCCGCCCTTTCTGGGTTTTCAACCTTGCGAGCTTATTTTTTCTTATTTCAAATTTTTTGTGCTCTAACTTTTGCCTAGGTCGCCCTTCTGGGTTTTCGGTCAGAACTTGCCCCTAGGATCATGGATGGGAGCTCGGTTGTCCTTGAGCACCAAATCCCCTTCTTTAAGATTCTGAGACTTAATTTTTTTGTTAAAAGCCCTGGCAATCCTACGTTGATAACCTTGAACATGGTATAGGGCTTTCAGCCTCCTCTCATCAAACAACATTAGTTCTTCAAACCTGTTCCGCTGCCAATCCGCTTCTGCTATCTGGCACTCGGCCATAACCCACAACGACGGAACCTCAGCTTTAATCGATAGAACGGCCTCTATCCCATAAACCAGAGAATACGGAGTTGCCCCAGTAGATGTTCAAATTGATGTCCTATAACCCCAAAGAGCAAATGGCAATTTATCTGGCCAGTCCCTGTAGGTTTTTACTATCTTCTGCAAAATATGCTTGATATTCTTGTTGGCGGCCTCAACAGCTTCATTGGTTTGCGGCCGATATGTAGATGACTTATGAAAAGCCACGTTGTACTTCTCTAACAAGTCTATCACTTCCTTCTTAAAGTGGGAACCATTGTCCGAGATGATCTCATTCGGGACCCCATACCGGCAGATGATGTTATTCCTGATGAACTTGGCTACATGCGACGCTTTCAGCACCACATAGGACTGGGCTTCCACCCACTTTGAAAAATAGTCTATCACCACTAGGATATACTCATGCCCATTTGAGCCCTTCGATGTAATTGCCCCAATAACATCAATTCCCCATACTGAAAAAGGCCATATAGAAGTCATGTTGTACAGCATCGACGATGGAATAGTCATACGATTTGCATGAATTTGACATTTGTGGCATCGCCGAACAAAACCGATACAATCCTCCTCCATACTTGACCAGTAGTAGCCTTGCCTAAGAATCTTCCGGGCCAGCATTACTCCACTCATGTGTGATCCACACTCTCCCCCATGGATGGCCTCCATTAGGCGCTTTGACTTTTTTGCATCGACGCACAGCTTGTGCATTCCCAAATGACCACGTTTACATTATTTACCCCCACAGATGATAAACTGAGCGGCCATTCACCGTATTGCCCTTTTAACTTTGGCGTTTGCCCCTAGTGGAGAGGCTTCCTTTTTGAGGAACTCCCAGACATCATAATACCAGGGGTTCTGATCTTGAACCTCATCTATTGTGGCGATCAACTCATAGGCCGGCACATATCTTTGTTCAATAATGATTGGACGCATCTAGACTCCCAACGGGATGTCTATCATTCATGATAGAGTTGTCAAAGAATTGGCGAACTTGTTGTTCTCTCTTAACAGATGGGTGAAGGTCAGTTTCTCAAACTGAGGGATCAGAACATCCAAGGTCTGGTGATAGATTTTCATTCTTTTTTCTTTAACTTTCCAATCTCCTTTCGTTTGAGACACAACAAGGTTTGAATCCCCGATAACATCTAACCTTTTTGCCCCTAGCTCCAGGGCGGCTTCCAAACCGGTGATACACGCCTCATATTCTGCTTCATTGTTTGATACTTTGAATCAGAGTTTGAAGGCTAAGGATATGTGGAAATTGTCGGGTGCTATCAGCAACACCCCTATCCCATACCCATACTGGTTTGACGCTTCGTCGAAGTACATCGTCCAGGTTTCTTCCTCTACATGCAGAATGGCGTCATCCGGGAATAGGTATTCTACTTTTTGATCCCCTTCCACTGGGTGATCTGCTAGGAACTCAGCTACTGCTCTCCCTTTGATAGATTTGCGCGTCACATACTTCAAGTCAAATTCAGAGAGAAGAAGCAACCAACGGGCTAGCCTACCCGTAAGTGCTAGTTTCTCGAAGAGATATTTGATAAGATCTAATCTCGAAACCAAAATTACAGAATGAGCTAACAGGTAGTGCCTCAACTTCCTGGTGGCCCATACCAAGGCTAAGTACGCCTTCTCTAAAGGGGTGTAACAGGTCTCATAGTCCATTATCTTCTTGCTCAGGTAGTAGATGGCTTTCTCCACCCTATCCTCAGATTCCTGCGCAAGCATGCAACCCATCATTGTGTCCGTTACAGACATATACAAAATCAACGGCTTCCCCGGCTCCAGTGGTGACAACACGGGCAGGTTCTGAATGTACTGCTTGATCTGCTCAAAAGCAACCTGGCATCGGTCATCCCATTGGAATTTCTTTCCTTTCTTCAGAAGACCAAAAAATGGTTCACAAGTCAAGGTTAATTTTGTGATAAACCGTCTTATGAATTGCACTTTACCCAGAAAGCCTCGCACCTCCTTTTCAGTCCTTGGTGGTGGCATTTCTAGTATGGCCTTGATTTTGGAAGGATCGACCTCGATGCCCCTCTGTGTAATCAAGAACCCCAGCATTTTTCCTACTGTCACACCAAATGTGCACTTCTGTGGATTCAACCTCAATCTGTACTCCCTGATTCGTTGAAAGAATTTTGGTGTAGTGGCCCTTTCTTTCCTTGGACTTGACAATCATGTCGTCCACATACACCTTAACCTCTTTGTGGATCATGTCATGTAGAATTGTGGTTACAGCTCGTTGATAAGTAGCCCCAGCATTCTTAAGCCCAAACGGCATCACCCTATAGCAGTAGGTTCCCCACGGCATGGTGAATGCAGTTTTCTCTCTATCCTCAGGTGCCATCAAGATCTGGTTATACCCAGAAAATCCATCCATGAAGGAGAGTAGTGCATGGCCTGCTGTAAAGTCCACCAATTCATCGATGTGCGGTAGTGGAAAGTCATCCTTCGGACTAGCTTTGTTCAGATCTCTGAAGTCCACACATACCCAAATTCTGCCATCTTTCTTCGGCACCGGAACAATGTTGGCCAACCAAGTTAGATACTCAGATACTAGCAAAAACCCTGCGTCTATCTGCTTGGTGACCTCCTCCTTAATCTTCAAAGCCCAATCCGGGCGTATTCTGCGAAGCTTTTGCTTGACGAGTTGGGCCTCGGGGTTGAAAGGGATCCAGTGTTGTACAATCTCAGGATCAATTCCAAGCATATCTTCGTAGGACCACACGAAAACATCTTTGAAATCTTTTAATAAAGCAACTAAGCACTCGTGTTCCTCCGAAGACAACGTGGACCCGATCTGGACCAGACGTAGATCCTTCTCAATACCCACATTAATTGCAGCGATTTCATGAACAAGGGGTTTTACAAACCTCTCCTCCTCTCGATAAATCAAATGTTTCAAAACCGGAGGAATTCCTTCCTTATCATTTTCATTAAAATTTTGAAAGTCATGATTAATGCAATATACAAGTGGCACAGAAAAGTACATAGAAACAGCAGTGGTACCATTCTCATTCAAAGCCTCCAGTTCGTCTAATTCCTCAATTACAACCGACTCAAAAGAAAAAGAAAAAGACGACCTGGACAAAACAACGGCGTCCGGGTTATCAACCCTAGGAATACCGGACTCTGACTCAGAAGAATTGGAACCTGATTCTGACTCCACAGACTCAGTGGACTCAGATTCCGACTCACTATCTGATTCAGGATTGCTGGACAAAAAGCCCTCCTTGAACTGCCAAACAAGGGAGGGTGCGATAGATGCATCCAGAATGCCACCGGAAAGGCCCATAACCTATTGATCTCCGATCATAAAAACAGTGAAGTCATCCCCCAACCTCTCTAGTTCGATCTGAGGATCCGAAAGGAGACAAGCCAGCACTGCTCCTATCTCAAGTTCACTGCCATTGGACTCATCTTCTGCACTCTGTTCAGGCTCGACTGGTAAGACAGCCTGTTCTTCTGTTACTCCATCCCCTTGCAGCTGTAGGTCGAAGAAGATCTGAAAGTCGGGCAAACGCCGCTTCTTAGAGTTCAACCATGGCTCAGAAAAACCACAAAATGGGAAATCTTTCCCTGCCCGAACAAAACGGCTGTTCAGGGTTCCTTGAATGGGTTTATGCATCAGCTCATAGGGCTTCCCACTTTGCTTGGCTTTGGCTCTTCCTGCCATTTCCTTCCCTTTTCTTATCCAGTCTTCTTTGGTAGGCATATAACCTCGACCAAAGGTATGGGGGTTATGTGACACTTCGGCCAATGCAGCAACGCCTTTCTGGCCGCTCCTTCCCAATCCCATTCCGGGCACGTGTTGTAGCTTATTCATGAGGTAGACTGACTGAGCACTGATGTACAAACCTTCATCAACAGCTAGAATGTTTTGCACCACCCGGGCCTCAACCAGGGTGAACCCAAACAAGAAGACATCGTCGTCACCGTGTACGATTTCTAGTACCGGTGCAGTGACTTTCGGTGGAGGATGTATAGAAGAATTCCCAAAAACAATGGCTACTCCCTTCCCATGGGGATACTTCAACATCTGATGCAGAGTAGAAGAGACAGCTTTCACCTGGTGCAGCCACGACCGTCCAAGAAGTTGAAAATGGCTGGAACATCCAGGACGTGGAACTCAATGTCCTGTTGTGCCGGACCAACCTGGGTTCTGACCCGAACTGTCCTCATCACCTCCCTGCTGGTATTGTCATAAGCCCGAATCACCTGGGTTGTTGGTACAAAGTCTGCTGGCTTCAACCCAATAGCGTAGGCCGTACGCGACGGACACACATTAATTGCAGACCCGTTATCAACCAAGCCAATCGGTATCCACTTCTCTCTGCATCCGACGGAGATGTACAGTGGCTTGTTATGCTCAGAGCCCTCAGGCGGCAATTCCTTATCTGTAAAAGTCAACGTCGGCGAAGCGCCACTTGGGAAAACCAACCCCACCAATTGCTCGGGGGTTGTATCGATGGAGAGCTTAGCCTTATCCATTGCTGATAGGATGGCTTGCCTGTTCACTCGTGAAGCCATGAGCAGCCCCCATATGGATATATCCGCTTGAATCTTCTTCAGCTGCTTCAGTACAACTTCCTCTTCTAGCAGTTTCTCCTTCTATTTTTCTGCTTCTTTATCTTTTCCAGATGCCTCCGGTTGATCTAGGTGTGGGGGCTTAAAATACTGCCCACTCCGAGTCATGTGATCCACTTTTTCGGAATACCAAGTATTATCTGGCAGATTCCATCCCCAGTCTTCATTAGTGTGGGCAAGATGCAAATCATCATCTTCCCACCACATTCCTTTGGTAAACGTCCGGTTTTGTTATAGGTATTCTCGTATCCACATCACAGTCAGTCCCCGCAGGGCCTTTGGCCTTTCTAGCCTTCTGATCATTTTGATCACTTTCATACTTGAACCTCTTCAGCGCGGCTTCCTGTTCTGTATCAGTTGTACAAACGCTACCCAGTTCCTGAGCAGAATTCTTAGTACCAGTGTTCTCTGGCAACTTCTCCTTGTTTTCGACCATTCCGGCCCTTGCAGCAATTCCTGTTTCTGGCTATTCCAGCCTTGATAGAGATCTCTCATCCACATCCGGCTCATCACTAAGCCACCCCGAATTATCCGTTGATCTGTTCAAGTCGAACCAGTTTATATGCACATCCCTCGAATCTTGCTCATCGAAGAATTGCAGGTTATTGATGTCCTCTTCGAGGTCAGCTAAATCATTCAGCCCTTGATTCGGTCCGTCTTCCCGAACGACATTAACCTCCGTTCTCGTCGGGAATCCCACCCCTGACCTAGCCTGACTAGTTGACACAATGTAGCGGCTTGGGTTGTAGTTCCCTTCAATTAAGCTCATGAAGCCCTCAGGCATGCCTTTTTTTACCACAGCCACCACCACGAGTTCAGCTTGGGATATGGACGCGCTCATCATGCACAAGTCTATGCTTTCTGGGATGAACAGCTCCAGCTTGGGTAGGTAGAAGGAAGTGATGTATATGCTGGGGTCGTACAGGACGGCCAGTGTTTGGATCAGGTTTCTTTGCCTGGGTGGAGGAGCTTGGTTATGTGGTGGAAGAGGATTTGTAGTGACGTTTAGCTTTTCGGGAGGAGGAAACACTTTGTTGTCTATGAGATCTTGAATCTCATGATGCAATCTAAAGCATAGGTCGGTGTCATGACCATGCTATTGGTGGAAGGCGCAATACTTGGCCGGGTTGTGTGTAAGAGGGAGGGGATCAAGCAAGGGGCATTGTTCCAACGGTTTCAAGTGCCCTTTTCTAATCAGGACCCTCAAGGCCACAGATAGAGACATGTATAGTGGGGTGAAAACCCTCTTGCCTCGGGCCTAATGGCTGGAAGTTTGGGGAGTTGTATTGGCTGTGCCGGCAAAGGGGTTAGCAGTTTTCGATGTGGTGGTGACCATACCAACATCAGAGGTCCTTGCAGCTGCATTACTACCCGTAGCTGCATTGGATCCGCGTGTAAAAGCCCTCTTGGGCTACTCTTTCTCATGGTCAATCAGACCCTGCTTCATCGCATCCTCTATCTGTACCCCGATTTCATGAAGGTCGGCAAATGTAGGCAGAGGTAGAACTATCATCTTTTGCAGCAGCCTCGGTTGCAGGTTACAGACCACCATTCTGATCTGGTCCTTCTCAAGGGGTCGAGTGGTCATCATGGAGGCCTTGGCCCTCCACCGAGTGACGAAATCGGAGAATCCTTCCTTCTGCTCTTGGCGGGTTGCTTCGAGATCACGAGTTGTGACATCGATCTGTGTGTTGTAAGAGTACTACAGTATAAAGGCCTCAGCCATTTCCTCTCAATTTCTTTTCACAGAATCCTCTAGCTTGGCGTACCAGATAGCCGCAATACCCGACAAGGTCCAGCCAAATAGGGATAGCTTTTACAGTCTGGATAGGCCTATCGGCCGTAGAATATCAGAGAACAAGCGCAAATGGACCATGGGATCACCCGAACTGTCGAAACGGTCTATATGCGGCATTTTAAACCTATCTAGCAAGGTCACCGCTGCATCAGTATAACCATTCTCTATATCTGGGATTGAGTTGACACCCTGAGCTCGTTTGAAAAGCTTCTTGAGCTTGCTCACTTTCAGAGCAGTAGGGTCAACCTCAAACTCAAAGGGTCCCTCTGTTGGGTAGACTAGTGCTTTGGAAGTCTGGGGTGGAATCGGATCCACTTGTATGTCCACATTCTCCTGGACATTGATGGTAACCCCAGGTATTGGAACCCTGACTAGGGGGGGTGTGAAGTAGAAGCTGCTGCTTGTTGTGGCTATTGTTGCTAAAGCCTTTCTATCACTTCTGCTTCACGGGCTACAACCTCGGCTTGGCAAGCTGTGGTCTCCGCTTGTCGGGCAGCATCCAGCTGCATGTTCTCAATGGTCTGCTGAAGTTGGCGCATCATCTCCTCCATGTTGACTACAGGATGCTAATCTGTCAGAACTGGTGTGTATTCTCTTTCTGAAGTTGAAGCGGATAACTGGGCCCGATTGAACATAGGTGAAATAACTGGCAACTGCTATACTGGTGAATTATGCTTGATCCTCCTCCATCTTATAACCGGCAGGAGTGAAACAAAGACTGGTTGTCCCCTAACTAGACCCCTGGATCGGTAGAGTCTCCTTACTCGAGTCCAGAGTGCTTAGGGGGTAACTGCCTTGTCTGAAGCAATGGTGACACACTACCTTGCAAAAGAAAATGAAGCAAAAAGAAACAGAAACTGCACAACACCTCGGCTCAGACAAAAACAACACGCAGTTGTAATCACAAGCTGGATAACTGTACTCTAACACTGATTTCTCCCCCCAAATTCCTACCTCAAAACTGATACCCAGACTTACAGCTGATACATACATTCCTGCAGAGTCTCACTCTAAAAGTACGTATCAAGTAAGTAAGAGCCAAAACACCCCTATGATGGGGTAGGGTTACCCTATCCTAATTTTGTCAGGAACTAGGGATAACTACGCAAACAAGCGATTTCAAACAATTCTTGCATTCGGGTGAGCAACCTGTCCTAGTTTGGAACAGTCTCTACGACTTCCGATATGCAACTAGGTCGATTGGTCAAAAAAAGGGTGCCTCTGCAAGACCACCTAATATACCTCTCACTCCTAACACCAAGAAGTGAAAGGAGGATCAAACGATACAGCGGTGATCCAGATCCAAGGTTTGTGTTCCCATCGTGGCAGAGCCCACAATCGGTCAGCTTTTTGGCAAACTTTTCCAAGCAAGCCTCTGGCAAACCGTTCAAGAATAGCAGATGGCAAACACTCTGACTTAGGCGCACCGATGCAAATGCAATGTAAAGAAACACATAAGTGTAGATAAAATGACATACCATGAGTTCGAGTCAAGTTCTCTAAGTCCCTAGCAGAGTTGCCAGAAACTGCGGCTCGACTTTCTTCACCCCCCCCTTTCAGAGAGCTCGAAATTGGTCCTACAGTTCGGACTCCTGTCACAGTTCTGAATCTCATCTCATATGAAACTGATAAGCACCAAAGAGTCCAATCCGGCAAATCATTTAGGAAAATCGATTTTAAATCAAATAATGCCAAAATTGGACTGCTTTGCCAGATTACAGAGTCGCCACCTACATATTTTATTTTTGAAAAAATTTAGGAAACCTTGACTTGTGCCAAAGGCCACGTGTCCGTCATCACCAAAGTTGCCTCGGCTCGGGAACTTGGGCACGAGAGGGGAAGGTCCTGAAATGAGTACCTCCGCTCGCCCGATCAAAGATTGGCCTCTACTAATGATGATATGCTGTTTTATAAACCTCACATGTTCTTATTCCGGTTATTAGCTAAAATTACTATGTGACGCGCACAAGCAAGTATAGACTAAATCGCAAGACTTGGAACAATTCAACTCATGTTTGTTTCAAAAATGGTTTGAAATTGCCACCCTCAAGTGGGCTAAAGCTCAGATTTGCCATCAAACATGATGGGCTCCAAACATGATTTGCCACCTCAAGTGGGCTTAAAACTCTCATTCGTCGAATTGTTCTAATTCAAGCAACAAAGCCTTCATTCACAGGCATTCATGCAGTTTAGCATTTAAGCACATAGCCTCATGGAACGCATGTTATCATGGCAATATGGCAATCACACTCATGCAAGCATACTAAAGCATAAAACTTACCGAGTACTCCAAGCTAGGGTAGAAAACAAAGTTAGAAAAATGCATGATTCCTAACTATACAGAATGCCTAGTGCAACACATGCAATATGAAATTAACAGGCTCGGCTACTGATATGCCATTTGATTTGCAACACTTTGATAGCATGCTTTGAAACATGTATTCAAAGAAGTGTATTGAAATAACGATGCAGTTTGAATGATGCGCCGAGCCTCGGTGCATGCAAGACAAATGAATGGATGCAAACAAGAAAGCATAAGGTATGCTAATTGAGATATGCCATAATCTAACCATCGAAAGTGATTAAATAAAAGGGAGAAAGACGTGGGGTTGGAAGACATGCACGCATGCACGCACGCTTATTACAACATTACGCCCTCACGAAGGAAGGTCTGAATAAATAAGCTAACTAGCTACGCTAATTATTACAACACTGAAATTAATTAACTATTCTAGTTAACTAATTATTACAAACCAATTGAATAACTAGCTATGCTAAGCTAACTAAAATATTACAAATTGAATTAACTAATTAGTTACACTAATTAACTAATTACAACATTTGAAATGAGATAGCTATTCTAAGCTAAGTAAAGCGATTTAAATGGCCTTGAGGGCGAAGGACACATGCATGCTCAGTTGCTTTCCTCCCGAAAATCCACCGTCTTGCCATTGAATGCCTCTGTTTGCGCATCATTGGACCACTGAAAATTGCACCAACTTCCAGAACACCTCTACTTCCACTTAGGAACACACTGAGCAACTTTTTCATTGGTGGCTATCGGCCACTGCTTGTGGCCGGTCGGCCACCACCTTCCTTGAATTTTCTCCTTTGCTGCAACAGAGAGCAAACAGAGGCAAAGCAGTGTATTCTTCAAGGATTGCGCGTACCATTACCCTCCTTATCATTACACAAGTTCAAAGGAGTGTAATTTTCAAGTGTGCCATTGTGGGTGAAGTTGTGCAATGTTCCTTTGGAACTTTGGAGTGAAGAGGGTTTGGGTTACATAGCTAGCATCTTGGGAACTCCTCTTTATTTGGATGAGCCAACTTTCAAGAGAAGCAGAGAATTTGTATTGAAGTGCCAGCAAATAAAGAGATCCCTAAGTCTTTCAAAATAAATCTTGGTTATGGTGACCCGTATGAGATTCAAGTTGAGGTACCATGGAAGCCTCAAAGGTGTGATGGTTGTAAAACTTTTGGCCATACCACTAATTTGTGCCCTCAAAAGCCAAAGTCTTTGAACCCTCCCTCCTTCAAACATGAGTGGAGAGTCAAGGACACTAAAACACAAATTCCGACTAAATGGGAAGTGGTGAAGAAAAAGGGAAGAGATGGTGGACAAGGTTCAACGCCATTGATCAACAAAGAGAGAGAGACGCAGTCTTCTGTCCCCTTAACATCTAATGCCTTTGATGTCCTTGAATCGTGTGATATGGACGAGTTAGGAAATGGAGATTCAAGTCAAGAGTTGAGAAATAGAGGGAGTCCATCTCCAAGTGATCCTAGTTATGGGGAGACTTCAAAAGAGGATAACAGAAGAAAACTTAAAGCGAAACTTCATGACTTGAAGAATGCTAGAAGGAAATTCTGAATCCTTGTTTTGTTGGGAATGTTGTGCTTGTTTTCTATAAGCTCAGTTTGTCTTTTGATGGAGTAGTTTATTTTGTTTATTTTTGTGCTCCCATCAAAAGCTGTGTATTGAACTTCATTGTATATCTTTCTTTTTTGGTTATAATATGACTTACTTATCCAAAAAAAAGGAGTGTAATTCTCGACCCTCGAACCATCAACCAAGCATTTTCAATGCATGATAGCCAAGGAGCCAAGCTTGCACAAGTTAATGAGTGTACAAACAATACAAAAAAACCACCTCCCTATCATACATGATCAAGGGTGGCGGTGACTAAGAAAAGTGGCACGTTTCATCACTTTGAGTATGAAATTCCCCATTTTCCTTGTGTTCGGATTAACGTCTGATCCAAACACACGTAATGCAACATAAAGATGCTTTATCTTGCCTCTTTTACTTTGTTCATTTTGTCTACACATTTTACATTACCAATTAGTCCCTTAATCGATTAAGTCCAATGGTGAGAGTCATCTAATCGAAAGTGGACTTATACCACGAGTACCTTGAGTATGAAAGAGGCCTCATGTTGTTGGTAATGAACTCCTGAAGGAATTAAACCATTAGGCATGAGATCCTCAATTCCACACTCAAGCCAACAAGGGTTTCAAAGCTATTTTCTAAACAAATGAAAGAGTGAAGAATGAAGGAAGATGGTAGAGATTTCAGTGCTAAAATGGGATGCAAAATGACACCAAGACATGCAAACAACTCATGCAAGTCATGATAAGAAGCCTAACTCATAAGCTAGTGAAAGAGATTGCACCACAACCATACAATACAAGCCACAAAGGGCCAAACCAACTCAAAATAGAGCTAATACTAGTCAAAACAATGGCCAAAACATGCTGAGATTAAGGCACAAAATGCTAGAAAAACATGCTCACGTGTTAGCTTGCAAACAAGACTCAAGACACGACTCTCAAAAGCAATGAAAGGGTGAAATAAATGAACATGTGACAGAGCTATATACACTGAAATTATATGCAGAATGACACTATAGCATGTAAGCAACTCATGCAAATCATGCTTGAAGCTTTAAAACAAAGAGCTAGTGAAGAATATTACACTATAGCCATGCAATACAAGCCTCAAAGGACTTAACCTGCCCAAAACAGAGCTAAAACATGCCAAAATAGTAACCAAGACATGCTAAAATTAAGCTAAAACAAGCTACAAAATCATACTATCATGCGATGCTAACTAGGCATGCAAGTGGGACACAAGGAGGGGAGGCCAACCCCTCCATTTTTGGACTTCAAAACATGTTTTTTCCACTGAAATAACTCTGAATTTCAGTGGTTTAAAGGCCCAAAAAGTTTGATTCTATTATGCTAAAAGATGGTGCAAAAAGGTTTACAATTAGGCAACAAGAAGGGTAAACAACCCCTTAGCACAAAATGGCCTCAAACCAACATGTTAAGGCTCAAAAATCAAAGTGTTTTGTAGTTGAAAACTAGGCCAAAAATAGTGTAAAAAGATGGATAAGCAAGTGATTAAAATAAAGCTTTCAAGATGAGTCCTATACCACTTGAGGCACAGCACAAAACAGGCCCTCTTTTAAGCTCAAAACCTCTTCAAGAGCTCAAATTAATCATCAAAGAACCTCAGCTCCAAGGTCAGGGTGTTTGGTTAAGGATTGATGCACAAAGGTATAGAGAAACCTAGCTTTAAGGCACAAAGCTAGAGAGAGAATTCTAGAGAGAAAGGGAGAAATTTGTTCCGAATTTTTTAACCTTCAAAAATGAGGGAGAGACCCCTTATATATAGAAAAAAAAAAGAAGCTTGTATTCATCCCTCCATACAAGTGCATGGAAATGCCCCTGAGTGAGCAACAGCTGGCAAAGAAATATTTGAAAAAGGAGAAAAATGGCCGCCGGCCATCACTGGTGGCCGACTGGCCATCAATGAGGCCGACTAGCCAACAGTGTAGCCGACCGGCCACCATTGATGGCCGATGGGTAGTAGGGTTGGCCGACAGGCCACCCTCTTCCCCTGGTTCAAAGCAACAAGCTTTTGGTCTACAACCAAGCACAAAACAGATAAGTTTCAAAGGCTCAAAGGCAAGGCACTCCACCAAGAACTTCGGGCACTTCAAAACGAACACAAACAAGGATGATCATCGAGTGTTCAAACGATGATGTCCAAGTCTTGAGGACGGTCAAGAATAGGGTGTCTACAGATGCTCAGTAGATACATGTTCAAGAATAACAAAGCCCTCTTCAACCAACTCTCGAATAAAATGATAACGAATGTCAATATGTTTGGTGCGAGAGTGTTGGACTGGATTTTTAGAGATGTTAATTGCACTTGTATTATCACAGAAGAGGGTGAGGGTGTCCTGGTCAATACCATAATCATGAAGCATTTGCTTCATCTACAAGATTTGTGCACAACAACTCCCTGCAACAATGTACTTAGCCTCAGCGGTCAAAAGAAAGATGGCATTTTGGTTTTTGTTATGCCAAGCAACCAGATTATTCCCAAGGTAAAAACATCCTCCAGATGTGCTCTTACGATCATCAACACACCCTGCCCAGTCAGCATCAGAAACTCCAGTGATCTCAGTGGTAGTGTCAGTCGTGAACCAAATTCCATACCCCAATGTCCCATTAACATACTTAATGATGTGTTTGACCACAAGAAGATGAGACTCTTTAGGACAGGCTTGGTAACGGGCACAAACAACTAAATGCAATGTCAGGATGACTGGCTGTGAGGTACAAGAGACTCCTTATCAGACTTCTATAAAGGGTATGATTAACATCAGTACCAAAGGAATCTTTGGAAAGGTGAAGACTGGTGCTCATGGGAGTACGTGCATGTTTGGCCGACTCTAAACCGAACTTTGACACAAAGTTTTTGGCATACTTGGTCTAAGAGACAAACATACCCGAAGAAGATTGTTTAATTTGAAGACCCAAGATATAAGACAACTCCATCATCATGCTCATTTCAAACTCATGTGTGATGCAATCTGAGAAATATTTCACAAGAAAATTAGCAGTGGATCCAAACACAATATCATCAACATAAATTTGAGCAACAAGTATATGAGACTTAGTATGTTTCACAAATAAGGTCTTGTCCACACTACCCCTTTGAAAATCATTATCAAAAAGAAAGGTAGTAAGCCTATCATACCAAGCCCGAAGGGCTTGTTTTAACCCATACAACGCCTTGTCTAACTTGTAGACATGGTGTGGACATTTTGGGTCCTCAAACCCTTTTGGTTGCTTAACATAAGCCTTTTCTTTGAAGTACCCATTCAGGAAGGCACTTTTCACATCCATTTGAAACAATTTGAACCCTAGAAAGCATGCAACACCAAGTAAAATTCGAATAGATCCGAGACGTGCTACAGGGGCAAATGTCTCATCATAGTCAACACCCTCTACTTGGGTATAGCCTTGAGCAACCAACCTAGCTTTGTTTCTAACCACAGTACCATTCTCATCAGATTTATTTATAAATATCCACTTAGTACCTATCACATTCATGTCTCTAGGTCTGGGAACAAGAGTCCAAACTTTGTCACGTTCAAATTGACCGAACTCTTCATGCATAGCATTGACCCAACTATCATCTAGTACGACCTCTTTTATATTCTCAGGTTCAATTAATGAAACATAGCACATATGAGATACCTCTTCCCGAATTTGTTTTCGGGTTTTCATTCAATCTGAGACACTTCCAATCACCTATTGAGCCACATGATTCAGTTTTACCCTTGCTGATGGTCTGAACTCTGGACTTGTAGTGATAGGAGCATCAGAGATGGTGTCTCTTTGTGCACTCTTTGGACTCGGACTTACCTTAGAAGTTGATGTTGGCTCACTTTCTTAAGCTTGGCCCCCAGCTTCTCCTTGATTTTGTGGTTCAGTAACCAAGATAGGAGGCTCATCATTTTCTTTCTCATCTATTAGTGAAGTAGGAGATCCTGTGTCATCTATAACCACATTGATCAATTCCATTAAAGATAAAGTATGCAGGTTATAGACACGAAAAGCTCTACTAGTGGTAGAATACCCTAGAAAAATACCTTCATCACTTCGGGAGTCAAATTTGCCCAAAGGCTCTCTATCTTTGAAAATGTAACATTTACTCCCAAAAGTTTTGAAATATTTTACATTAGGTTTCAATCTTTTCCACAATTTATATGGAGTTTGTAAAGTGCCGGGCCTTAAATACACACGATTCACAACGTAAACAACGGTATTTAAGGCTTCAACCCAGAACTTAGAAGGAACTTTCTTGCTAAGGAACATTACCCTAGCCATCTCTTGAACAACCCTGTTCTTCCTCTCAACAACTCCATTTTGTTATGGAGTAATTGGAGCAAAAAACTCGTGCTTAATTCCATGTGTGTCACAAAAATTCGAAAACGAACTATTTTCAAACTCACGACCATAATCACTTCAGATTCTTATGATACGCCTAATAGAAAATACCTTGTTCATTTTGGGTTTTAAGGACTAAGGCCTAGAAAACATCAAACGTATCAGATTTTTCTCTTAAAAAATTAACCAATGAAAGACGAGTATAATCATCAACAGTTAAAAATATGTATCTTTTACTTCCAATGCTTTCAGTACGAGTGGGTCTCATAAGATCCATATGAACCAGTTCAAGAGGACGTTTGGTTGTGAAGATGTTCAACTTTTTATGAGGGGCATAAGTTTGCTTCCCAAGTTGACATGGCCCACACACATGGTTCACATTCTTACCCATTTCGGATACTCCTCTCACCAGCTCTTTGTTGGCAATCTTAGTTAGGTCTTTGCAATTAATGTGACCTAATCTTTGATGCCATAGGTCAAGATTACTTATGATGGCCGAATGACAAGTGAGATCATTAGTGGTAACTATCCCATAGCAGTTATCAGATGTACGAACCCCATACATGACAGTGTTTCCCTTTTTATCCAATATTTCACATTTATTTTTTGAAACTAATACTTCATGATAGAAATCACACATTTGACTAATGTTCAAAAGATTTGCTTTAAGGCCATCAACAAGTAAGGCATTTTTGAGCTTGGGAAGACCTGCCACACTTATAAAGCCCTTATGCAGACAACCCATTTTTGACCGCCTTTAGGACTTGGGCACTATTGATAGTTTACTTGGTGGTGAAAGATGTGCAGGGCAAAGGTTCGATTTCTTTGGCAAGAGGAGAGTCAAATCCTAACCTCACCCCCCATTTTGGACCAAAGCTATTTTGGATGGTTTATAGACCCCTCTCTTTCAAAATGTTTTGGAAATAAAGTTCCTACGATGTTACAACGCTCGCATTTCGTTAAATGTTGCGCTTTTTAGTAAACCGAGCTAGGACAAAGTGGGAATGAATGAAAGAGAGATGAAATCTTTGAAAAATATTTCAAAACACCATGTTTATGGGTTTGGAGTTGAATAAAATGGGAAATGAGAGAAGAAAACTAGTTTGGGAGAAGTTCGGCATGAATCCGGGTAGGACCAAAACTGCGCGACTTCACCAAAATAGGCATAACTTTTTTCACAGTTGGAATTTTGATTCAAGGCTTCCACCATTGGAAATATTACTTATGGGGCTTCATTCTAGACACAAGAATGACCTAAAAAGGCATCCAGATGAATGTATTAGGCTTTCTTCAAGTCGGGGACTAGGACTGATTTTTGCTGCCGAACTCTATGGGAGTGTGCCGGCCATGCATGGCCAATGCCGGCCCTATGCCATCCAAAAGTGACCCCCTACCGGCCAACAATGATAAGGCGCTGGCCAACAATGATAAGGTACCGGCCATTGATGCTAGAAAGCAGATTTCAACAAATATTTCGCTCCAGCTTGCTCCAGCTGTCTTTTTTGGGATATTTTTGACCCATGCTCTTGTTTTTGCTATATATCAAGGCCAAATCTATCATATTCAAGTGTTAGAACAATTTGGAAAAGGCTTGGGAGCCTCTCTCTCTAGAACTCTCTCTCTCTCCCTATTTTAGGCTTGAAAGTGGGAAATCTCTACATATTTGCATACAACCTCTTGACCAAATACCTTCATCTTGGAGCTGAGGTCCTTGGAGGTCCTATTTGAGGTCTAAATCTTGGTTTTAACTCAGAAATCTTGCTGTTTTGCTGCTTGGCTTCAAGGGTAAGCATTTGTCCCTCTAAAGCTTTGTTTTGCATGCTTGTTTTACCACCTTTGCAAACTGATTTTGGCTTGGTTTTGAACTAAAGAAAGGTCTGATTTTCAGTCCTAAAAATGTTGGTTTAAGCCTTGTTTGGCTAGGGGGTTGTCTCTCTCTTTTGTTCCTTAGCATGTATAGCTTTTGAGCCATCTTCTAAGGCCTTTCAAAACAACTTTTTGTGCCCTTTTAACCACTGAAATCTAAAGGATTTTCAATGGTAAAATCCCTGGTTTTGAGGCCTCAAATCAGAGGGGGGTGATCCCCTCTCTTCTTGTTTTGTTTGCTTGTCTTATTGGCCTATCAAATGAACATGTGTTTCTACCATTTTGAGGCTTAGTTCAGGCACCTTTTTGTGACTTTTAGGACCTGCCTTGATTCTGTCCATGGCTGGTTTGGTCACCTTATGCATGCTTCTTGTATGTGTAGTGTAATCCCATTTGTGGCTCATTAAAGTAGCATGTCTGTCTAGCATGTATTGGCTCCATTTCAGTAGGTTTTTGGCCATAATTTCACATGCCTTAGATATGTTTTGTTTTGGTTTGGTTTGGTTGGCTCTTGTATGCCTAATATACTTGTAGTGTAAATCTCTTAAACTAACTTTGTATGCTTCATGAAGTAGCATGTCATTCTAGCTTGATTTGAGTCCATGTCAGCATGTATTTGGTGATGTTTTATCATGTCATACCTCTATTTAGGTTTGGTTTGGTTGGCCTTTGCATGCTCCTTGCACTTGTAGTGCATTTCCATGAAATAGCCTAACATGCATCATGCTTTGACATGTCATTCTAGCATGCTTTTGGCATAACTTCAAGAAGCTTTTGTCCATGTTTT
This sequence comes from Camellia granthamiana, assembly GCA_036172215.1. Taxonomy (NCBI): domain Eukaryota; kingdom Viridiplantae; phylum Streptophyta; class Magnoliopsida; order Ericales; family Theaceae; genus Camellia; species Camellia granthamiana. The sequence continues at coordinate 78,269 of JAXFYN010000086.1, forward strand.
AACATGCTTTAGCTCTGATTTTGGTTGTTTTGGTCATGCATGACTTGCTTTGTATAGCCATGGTTCAATTTAGCTTGTTAGCTTTGTGTATTAAGTCCACTAGCATGCTTTGCTTGGCCTATTCGAATGATTTGGTATCATTTGTAATGTGATTTCAGTCCATGTTTCATGGTCATTGCACTTGCATTTTTCACTCTTTCAGTGCCTTGGAGGATTTCCCCCTTTATGCCTTAACATGGGTCATTGCGTATGCCTTCATGCCTAAGCTTGCGAGCTATCATTTCAATGTGTTTTTGGGGTTATTATGCCCTGATGTAACTCTGTTTTATGTCGTCCAAGTCATGCCATATTTGGTTTTAATAGGTGTAGTGTAATACCTCTTTGTAGCCTTGCATGCTTCATGCTTTTGGTCTTTTGTTCTAGCTCGTATTGGCTAGGTTCAAGCATGTTTTTAGTCTCACCTTGACTTACTTTGGGACTGTTTTGGATTCCCTTGCCCCCTGTGAGGCTTGCTTTGCGTGGCCATGGTTTAATTCCCTTTGCTAGTTTCAAGCTTTGAGCTTTCTTGCATGCTATACTTGTCTTGTTGGAGTGGTTTGGCACCATTCCATGCATGATTTCGGGGCCTATAGTGTTGTCACACTTGCATGCTTTTCACCCTTTGAGCACTCTTGAGAGTTGTGCTCTTATGCCTAGGTAATAGGCCATTACATATGCATGCTTTGTTTTGCATTTCATGCCATCATTTCATCATTATGGCCACTGATTTGGGCATGATTTAGGTCTGTCCATTTTGGTTTAAGTCCATCTTTGCATGTTGTTGCATGTTTGGTACTTTGCATATTTGCATGTCTAGGTTGCTTTGCATTTTACATGCTTGTTACATTGCATTTGGCATGCTTGTGTAGCATTGCATGGCATCTCCATGTTACATGCATTGCATTGTGTTTGGCTTGGGTGTTAAGCCAAACACGAGAAACGAGGGACGTTTCATACTTGAAGTGATGAAACGTGCCTCAATTCTCGGTCGCCGACGTTCTTGATGATGTATGATAGAGTTCTAGGCATTTATGTGTTTTTGTACATTCATTTTACATTAAATTTGTACAAGTTGGATCTTTGGCCATCATGCATCGAGATGCGCGATTGATGGTCTTGGATCCAATTATGGCTCTCCCTTGATGTTTTGAGGTGATATGGGGTGGTATAGTGCGTACATACCCTTGGGAGACCCTCAATTTTCTCTATTTTGTGCTCTGCTGCAGCTTGGTGTCACAGCACACCAGTGGCTGGCAGTGCCTTGCAGATGGCCAGAAATGCTTCATCATTGGCCGGCAGTGCCCACTCTTGGCCGGCAGGGGGGTCGGCAGCAGCTCCTTATGGCCGGCAAGCCACTGGTGCACTCCTCAGCACTATTTTCGTGAGATCCAGCAGCTAGTTCTCAAGGCCACCCTGTAGACAGAGTCTCTAAAGAGCATTTGGAGAGCTTTTCAGGACGGTAACCGAGCATGCATCCTCTTCTCCTTCAACCAGAGCTGGAACAGCTTAGTTTAAATGCTTACTTGTTAGTTAGCTTCAATTTGTAATTTAATTAGTTAATATGTTAATTAATTAAGTGTCGTAGTAATTAGTAAGTAGATTGCTTATTATTCAATTTGGTTGGGTAATAATTAATTAGTTTGTTAGTTAGTTAATTAGTTGGTTTGTATTATTCATTTGGACCCTCCGTCGAGAGGGCGAACTTTGTAATAAGTGTGCGTGCATGTGTGAATGTCTTCTAACCCCACGTCTTTCTCCTTTTTACTTAACCGCTTACGATGGTTAGTTCTAGGTCATATTTTGATTAGCATCCTTATGCTATGCATGTTTGCAACATTCATTTGTCTTGCATGCACCGGGCTCGGCGCATCATACAAACTGCATTGTATTTCAATTTCAAGTTGAATACATGCATCAATTGTTGCATCTCATATGCCATTTTAGAATAGCCGAGCCTATTTCTAGTTGCATTTTGCATGTGTTGCATTAGCCATCTTAACATAGCTAGGATCATGCATTGATTACTAACTAGCTATTGTTTTGGCTCAGAGTACTAGGTAAGCCTTTACGCTTTAGCATACTGCATGTGTAATAATGTTGCCATGATAGCATGCTTGCCATGAGGCTAACTGCTTATGTGATATAATTTTCTGAATGCCTGTGGGTGAAGGTTGGATTACTTGAATTGGAACAATTCATCGAAATTCGTGATTTAGCCTACTTGCGGGTAGCAAACTTCAAACCGTTTTCAAACGAATATGCAATGTGTTGTTCTAATTTAGGCGATCTAGTCTATACTTGTATGCGGTGCGTATCACAGTAATTTTAGGCTAATAACCGGAATAAGAACGCATGTGTTTTCAAAAACAAAATATCATGCTTAGTAAAGGCCGATCTTTGATCGGGCGAGCGGGGGTGCTCATTGCATGACCTTCCCCTCTCGTACACAAGTTCCCAAACTGAGGCAACTTTGGTGATGATGGACATGTGGCCTTAGGCACGAGTTAGGGTTTCCTAGATTTCCCAAAAATAAAATATTTAGGTGGCGACTCTATATCTGGCAAAGCAGTCCATGTTTGGCACTTCTTCATAAAAATCAGTTTTTCAAAACGATTTGTCGGATTTGGACTCTTTGGTGATTTATCGGTCTTGCATTGCACTTTGCGAGATTAGATTCAGAACCGTGACATTTGAGTCCGAACTGTAGTAGTCCAATGAACAAAACGGATTTCATGCCCCATTCGCGTGCGGAGCTCGGGACGTTCGGGCACGTCTACAATTTCTAGTGACTCTACTGGGGATTTAGAGAACTTGACTCGAACTCATGATATCTTGTTTTGTTCACACGTATGTGTTTCTTTGCATTACATTTGCATTGGTGCGCCTAGGATATCGTGTTTGCCGTATGTTATTCCTGAACGGCTTGCCAGAGGCTTGCTTTGAAAAGCGCGCCACAAGGTTGACCGGTTGCGAGCTCTGCCACGATGGGAACACAAATCTCGATTTTTACCGAGGCACCCTTTTTGACCATCCGACCTAGTGCATAGTGGAATCCATAGTGACTATTCCAAATTAGGACAGGTTGCTTACCCGATTGTAGGTTCTTTGAAACCGATGTGTGCATAGTGAAACCCTAGCTCCTAACAAAATAGGACAGGAAAACCCTACCCCAACATAGGGGCGTTTTGGCTCTCATTTGCTTACTGCGTGCTTTTAGAATGTGCCTCTACAGGGATGCATGTATCAGTTTGCAAGTCTGGGTATCAGACTTGATGGCATCAGTATGTTGGGGAAATCAGTTTTACCTAAGGGTATTAGTTTACAGGCAGAATTTTGGGCAGAATTCAGTAATAGTACAGTCATTCAACTATGCTCAAATCTGTTCTGGTGAAATTGGGCTGAGATGCTGCCTGTTTTCTCTTTTGCTAGGTAGTCTTGGAACCATAGCTTCAGAAGGCTCCGACATCCCCCGGGTACATTGGACTTGTGTTGATTGGACTTGTGTTGATAGACTTTGTCAGGTCAAAAATTCAGTTCAAGGGCAATCAGTGTTCCTTCGCCAGAGACAGGGTAAAAAGGCCAGTCAGTCACAGATCACCAGTTCAACGGTCCTCAGATCAGCGGTCATTATCCATCACCTGTGCGTAGTTGGGTTGAGATATCTGCTTTTACCTCAGGGAGATACACCTGTTATTCATCTAGATCAGCACATTATGGCAGGCATGGAAGAGATGATGCGTCAGCTGCAGGAGAGTATGTGAGCCATACAGCAGGATGCTACCCGCCAAGCAGAGTTTGCCGCACGCCAGGCCGAGGTTATTGCCCAACAGGCAGAGCTGATTGCCAGACTTCAGCAGCAGCATCCACCACAACGAACCGAAGCACCTGCTTCGCACCCGTCCCCCACCCCCCACCTAGGGTTTTGACACCCGGGGAGACTGCAAATATCCAGGAAAATACGGACATCCCAATGGGGCCAGTTCCACCCCCAATCCTACCTCAGCTGTCCAAAGCACCGGCTAATCCACTGGACACACCATCTGACTTTGAGGTGGATCCAACAGCGCTAAAAGTGAGCAAGCTTGAAAAGCTGTTCAAGAAGGCTCAAGGCATGAAATCCATTCCAGACATAGAGGATGGATGCATCGATTAGGCTGTGACTCTGCTGGACCGGTTCAAGATGCCATATATCGACCACTTCAATGGCTCTGGAGGCCCAATGGTGCACCTCCACCTATTTTCTGACATCCTGAGGCCAATGGGCTTGACCACAGCCCAGAAGTTGTCACTATTTGGCGGAACCATGTCTGGGATAGCCGCAATCTGGTATTCAAAATTGGAGAACTCTGTGAAACAGAACTGGGAAGAGATGGCTGAGGCTTTCATTGCTCAATACTCCTACAACACACAGATTGAGGTCACAACTCATGATCTTGAAGTCACCCGCCAAGAGCCAAATGAGGGTTTTTCCGAGTTTGTGACGAGATGGAGAGCAAAGGCCTCGATGGTGACTATAAGGCATTCCGAGAAAGACCAGATAAGGATGGTCGTGCGGAACTTGCAGCCTAAGTTGATGCAAAAAATGATCGTCTTATCCCTTCCCACCTTTGCGGACCTACATGAGATCAGCGTGCAGACCGAGGACCCCATGAAACAAGGTCTGATTGACTATGAAGGGGAGTCACCCAAAAAGGGTTATACACGCAGTTCGAATGCGACCACCAGTTGTGACGCAGCTGCAAGATCTTCTGAAGTTGGAATGGCCATCATCACTTCGAAAATAGCCACCCACTTTGTTGGTACATCCAATCCAAACCCCCAAACCTCAGACTATCTACCCCGAGGTAAGAGGGTTTTCACCCCACTTTATATGCCTTTGTCAAAAGCTCTAGGGGGTCTACTCAGGAAAGGACTTCTGAAACCGTTAGAATAACGGCCTCTACCCGATCCTCTCCCTCCAAAGCATGATCCAGCTAAGTACTGTGCTTTCCATCAACAAACCGGTCATGACACTAACAGTTGCGTCCATCTTCGCCACGAGATACGAAATTTGATTGACAACAAGGTCATCGTCGCACCAGCTCAGCAAAGTCTATTGTCACTGGATTAGTGAACTTGGGGGATAGTACGAGTATATGATGGGGGGATGGACCACCTGCAGGCGGCATTCAGTTTACTCCAGATGTAGCGTATGGCACGCACTATTTTAAGCATTTGCAAATGCTGTTTATTTTACGTTCTGGCTTGGGTATTTAGTCAATTATGTTGTGTTGTTTTGAGTTTGTCTCTTTGTTTTGAGTTAGTCTTTTTGTTTGGGGTCTGTCTTATTATATCGAGTCAGTCCTGTTACATAGGAGTCGGGTGATTCCGGGAGTGTTACCTCGGATATCATTTGCTTGTTTTATGTTTGTCTTTTTGCTTTCTTTTGAGTCTGTTTCTGCCTTGGAGCATGTTGTGCCAACAGATTTGAATGAAACAGCAGTGATTTTCACATTCTTGTGTTTACTTCTACCTTGCGCCAGTTGTGCCAGAAGTTCTGAATGAGATGGCAGCATTTGACTCAAAAACTGTGTCTTTTCTGTGCCTTGAAGTCATTGCATTGACCTAAGTTTTTTCAAAACCTTTTTGAACATTGTGATGAAAACAAAGAGGGAGAAATTCCTTTGGATTTGCAAAAATTGATCCAAAACCCATTGCACTTGTATATGTTACTTTCATTTGTCACACAATTTTTCATGTTGAACATTGCAACATGTTTTTATTACAGAAGAAAACTTAGAGACAATAATCCATTTATTGGTTACAATGGATGAAACTAGATGATAAATGCTTGGAATTCTTCATCTTGTTGTTGATCTTAATAAAAAGACCGATTACTTTGCTTGCCGAAAATGCCACGTCCATATGTTGAAGACATGAGATCTACAAGGAGGGGGAACTGTAGGAGCATGAAACAAGAAATTGGTAAACATGCTGATGTAAGAACTAAACTAAGTAGCCAGCTGTTCTTGTCACCCAACATAAGATAGATTGTCAAGTTAAAGGCTACAACCATGGCTGTTATGGAGAGGAACAATGTAACAAAGCCAATAATCAGCCTATGGGGAAGAACATAGAGAAAATCGTCTTGAGCATATCGCGAAGTGAGGATGGACAAGAATATCAGAAGAGAAGTGGTGGACATGAATAGAGCAGTTGCATCCGAAACTACAAAAAGGATAAATGCTTTTTCTGTGGAGAAAATTGGAAGTCCACTTGTGTTATTGTTCCCACCTGGAGCAGTTCTTGCAGCAGCAAATACTATACCAGCAATGAGTGTTGCTGCCGTTGTGCATGAGGACGCTCGTTCTTTCATCCATTTCTCTCCTTCAACTACTAAATCCTTGTGGTTATTGGTGAAAACTGTTGAAGGAGTTTCTCCAAGGCTATTTTGCTTTTCTATATAACTTGGGTCCACAAACTTCTCCACTTCCTGTACAATAGCCAAACATTTTGAAATAATGGATCAATGTATTTGACATTTTTAAGACTAAATTTTGAAAAATTATTGTTTGATCTTAATTTGAAACTACACATACTTAGGCAAAAGAAATGCAGATGCTCACACACAAACATTACTAACATACATCAGTAATTAGTCCTTGGAATAGAAAGAAGTATTGTATTACCTTAAACCATTGTAACTCACGCTGCATCTGCAGAGCTGCACCAGGAACAACATTGAGTTTCTCTATAGGTGCTTCGTTTCCAACCAAGTGTAGCAGTGTGTTGTAATTACCGTCTATCGATCGGGTGACAAATTGTTTATACTCACCCATTTGATACAAGAGGTTGAAAACATTTTCATGGCGCTTCATAACTGCGAGTTCAAATATGTTTCGATTTTCTGAGTCTCGAGCACCAATTGCTAAAGGAAACGAATTCACAATCTCTTCTACAATCTCGTGAATCCCTAACTTTGCTGCTTCAAGGAGTGGTTTTTGAGCAAGTGATCCATAAGCTTCCAAGTCTTCTAAAGATTTGACTTGCTCACATAAGTATTTGACTAGTTTGAGTGCTTGATTGTGCTTCAATTTTTGTTCTCGTATGTGTTGTATGTGTTTAATGTGAGGCACTGCAATTGCAAAAATCGTAGATATGGTAACTTATAATAGAATCAATGAGTGTACAACTATAAAAGTAAATAAATAAATAAAAATAAAAAAGCAGTACGAAAAAAAGATATAGCTGAATCAATGTATGTTTAATTAACTAGTACTTCTCGTCCATTACCTAATAATTCCAAGACTCTCCTAAGCATGGACTTCACTCTTTCATTTGGGAGGAAAATGTTATGTTTATATCTAAGTGCATTGTGTAATCGACAAACTAAAACTAACTTTGCAAAAAAATTGCAAGCAATTTGAGCAATGTATATGCAATTCAAGTGAGTAAAAATAAAACAAAATAATAAAAAAATATAGTATCATAATTTGTGTGGGGTTCAAGTGATAAAAGTTTCATTCTCCTAGAGTAAGGTCTTGTTAGCGATCTATTTTTTTTTTTTAAATAGAAAAAATCATGTGCCGTGTGGAATGAGGACAAGCAAAGTATTCGGGACACTAAAAGACATGTTTACTTTATATAATAGTATAGATAGTATAGATAATAACTAGCGATTGGTAGATACAATGCGTGTGTAATTCAAATAAATAAAATATACATATATATATATTTAATGTATGTTATGTAATAGTCTTCTTCATAAAACCTTTCGTTTAAGGTTGAAGTCTTATCCCCTCCCCTTTATATAAGGGGGTGTTTGGCATGTGCTAAAATATCACATGCTATTTTAACACATTATCTTATTTGAGTTACAATCATCTTATTTGGGTCACATCATCTCTCTATCACATCATTTCAAACTCATCAACTCTTATTTCACATTTTTTTCAGTAAAAAATCAAAAAATGTACTTGTTTTAGATCATTCTATATACCCCTTAATTTTCTTAAATAGAAAAAGGATACTTGGAAAAATGAGAGAAGAAATTTGAGGACACCAATTAACTTGTTCACGTTATATACTCAAAGTCAAGATTTCAAGTCTTGTGTATATATATATTTTTTATATTTATTTTATATTTTAAATAGAAAAATAAGGATAAGTGACATTAAGAAAAAGGCTAGACTTATATAATAGTATAGTTAATAATAATAATAATAATTCCATTTTGATTTGATGCAGGATATTAGAGAAATCATAATTATCATCATATTTATTTCATTTGGCTCATCTTATAGAGTTATGTCTATGTGTCGAGCCAATTAGACTTAAAAGACTGTGAACCTTATCATGAGCACATAAAAAATTAAAAATACGTAAAATTAAAAATTTCATGAAATAATACATTAATTTTTTTTATAAAAAAAAAAAAAAAAAAAAAAAAAAAAAAAAACTATGACTGAACAAATTGCATTCATAAATAAGATATGGATTAACAAGATTAAAGCTTCCTACCCCCAGCTGGGGGTGACACCCAGTGAGGTGTCATGCCGAGAGTGGACCAAAAAAAACAGTTTTTCTTTTTTTTTTTTTTTTTTTTCAACCAATCCCCCACTGACACGTCACTGGGGGTTGTCAGTGGGAGTTGTTTTACTAGGTGTAGGAAGCAAAGGTCGGATTAACAAAGAGTCTATATAACAAACCAGAAAATGAGAACATTCTTTCCAAAAAACGAGTCCAATTGTACTTGTGCGCAGTCACTTCACGCTTTCTACTTGGATTCTCAATGTCACCTCTGTCACTGTATTCGGCAGATTTCTCTTCCTTCACTGGAACATCTTTAAGAGAAAACTAGCATCAGAAATTTGGGCAAAATACAACAAAATTCATAGTTTAACTACAATTATATTAGTTTTTTTTTTTCAGATTTTAATTAATTTCATTTTTATCAATAATTTGTTAATTATATGGATAAAAAATTGGGAGACTCATATATTTTACAATATGATATACAATTTTTCTTATTTGTATTAGTTACAGTCATTTTAATTTTTTTATACTTTAAAGGAGTAATTTACCCAAAAATAAATTTGAGTTATAATCATGACGCAATATACACTGTATGCAACTCTATCACAAAATTATGTAAGTTTTTACGAACTTATATAAGTGATCTCACAAAAATATATAAGTTGTACATAAATTCGCTTAAGTCTATTTATAAAAGTTATGAAATTACAAATTGAAAAATGTTTGAGATCCACGACGAACACCCACAATGATGTGGTATCATATGTGTCAACTCTTGATTTGCTATACATTAATGATATAGAGCCTCACTCTCTTGTCATATCATTGTAGGTGAAAAGTGTAGGGCTGTAGCATTGCTCTTACAAATTTATGCGAATTTGTATTCAATTAACGCACTTTTGCAAGATCACTTATGCAATTTCGTGAAAATTTACAGTTAGAGCATCTACATCAAACACATCAAATCTGTTTCTTAGCTATTTTACCAAGAAAATTCATTAAACAAATATTCCATCAAGCTAGCCTTTCCAATTGTCAAACCTGTTGAGGCTCAAATCTTCTCCACAAGTAGCTAGCCATCAAGCCTCAACAAATATATTTAAATAATCATATATTAGACTAGCATTACACAACTATTTTTATGAAATTGAATTTTGTTCACATATTTGATAAGTGTATAAACCAACCAACTTTTTTGTTACTTAAACTAACGGGATATTTTAAATGGTTATGTGTATGAACAAAATAGTTTTTCTTGTACAAAATTGTAAGCATACTGAAAAACAAAGAATAAATTGAAAAAAAAAATTATATTGAAGTGGATAAAAAATAGAGATGAAGTGATATTATTTATATTAGAAAGATATGAAAAAAAAAACACACACACACACATTGAAAATGTGTTCGTTTAAAAATATTTGATCAAAAGTTGAACTATTGAAAAATGTGAGTTTAAAAAAATATAACTGTTAGGAAAAAAAATAAAGAAATAATAAAATAAAAATATTTAAATAGAATAGAAAAATAATAGGGAGTTTATTGAAGGATGTATTTAAAAGAGTGATTAGCTAAAATAGAAAAGTAACTTTTTAGTTAAAATGTGACTAAAAATTTGACTATTTTGCTCTTACATACAATACACATTGCATACCGAAACATTATTGTTCTTGAAGATACCCCAACCCACGCATGCACTATCTAATTTATTGGAATGAGTTGAAATATAATGGAATAGTCATTCGTTAAACTGTTGTATAAATAACTAATCTCTTGAAATAGTAAATTATGATTCCATTTATAATTCATTTTGTCATTAGTTTTTGAGTTATTTAGGTGGAGATCCCCTAATTATTAAAAAGTATTCCTTCGACCCTGAACTATAAAAGTGTACAAATGAACCCTCTAAAATATTCAAAAATATTGTTTTGCTCCCTAAATTATAAAAGCATACAAATAACCCTAAATTGTTGACATATTTCACTTTGATCCCTTCTGTTAGGCGGTCCAATTGTACGTTTTTATAGTTTAGAGAGGCAAAGTGATTCTCAATAGTTTTAAGGGGGTTCATTTGTATACTTTTCTAGTTTAGAGGGACTTACGTATAGGTCCTAATAGATGGATTGATTGTCCCAATAGTTTCTATGATTATTAATAGTGTTTTTGATCAAACACTATTAAAAAAAAGTCACTAATTATTAATTTTTAGCGATAGTTTGAAAATTATCACAAAAAATGTCACTGATTATAAGTTTTAACGATGGTTTAAAAAAAGGTCACTAATTTTTAACTTTCAGTAACAGTTTGAAAAATTCATTATAGAAAAATGTCACTAATTGTAAGTTTTAGCGACAATTTATAAAAATCATGACAAAAAACAATCATCAATTGTCAATTTTTAGCGAAATATGAAAAAAATCGTCATAAAAATTATTTTTAGTGACGATTTTGCTATAACTTATTTTCAATAGGATTTAATGAAAATTAAGTCTAACTATTAAGATCTATTCATAGTTTAGAGGGTCAAAACTGACATTTCTTAATAGTTTAAGGGGCCTTCGTATAAAGAATCCTTATTTTTTTAGTCAACCAGACATAAGAACAAATATTTTGGTAGAATGATAATCATTTCATTCTATTTCATTCCAATGAATCAAATATTTTTGATAGTCAATTTTTTTTATTATTATTTTTTGTCATCCACTAGTGAGAGGTATAAAAAACAAATATATATATATAACTGTGAAAGGCTAAAAGATGGAAAAAAAAAATAGCATTTCCTAAATATGTAGAACTTTATTGACAACATTTTTTTTGGTCTTATGGCTAACTGATTTAATTAAAGCCAATTTTATATTATATATTATTTTATAATATTTCTGTAAAATAAAAAAAAATAAGGCATGGAATAGCAGAAAGAATTGGGGGGGGGGGGGGTAGGATTGAATTTGTAAAGTGTGGAATCTATGTGTAAAATAAATTTAAACTATAAAATAATAATTTTAAATAATTTTTGAATAGTCAAGTCTTGTTTTGTAGTATTAGCGGGGTTGCGAAACACTTACAATAATATATTATGCTTTGCCAATGATTGAAATGACTACCACTTCTGAATGCAGACACCTTTTTAGCCATTTCTCCCAGAGCACATCGATATCGATCCTGAAATCTTGATTTCGGATCCTGAAAGCTTGATTTCGCTACCTGGGGATATTGCTTAACCAAGTCCAAAGCTATATCTGTATAATTTAAAAAATAAAAAATAAAAAAAAATAAAAAAGAAGTTATATAAAAAGGAGATATATTTAATACTCCATTAGATTTGAAAAATGTGTTATAATTTATATTTTTAAATGAGATTTTCTTTGAATAATTATTCACTAATCTCATATTGGCAGCTCAACAAGTTGATGTACTGCTTTTGAATCAATAATTAATCTCTTGACTTTTAGGCCGGATTTGGAAATTGTTTTTAGTATTTTTTCTTAAGTGTTTTGTAACTGCTATATATATATATATATATTTTGTGTGTCAAACTTGCATTTTGATAAGAAGTTGCCATATTACTCATGCATTAATTTTTTTCGTCAATCAAACTAGTGAATGAATATTTTGATCGAATAGTTAGTGTATTCTATTTCATTTTAGTGAACTAAACAACACTTAATAATATTGTGGAGATGTTGTAGGAAGATGGTGAAAGTATTGAGTGTAAAATTAATTTTTCTACAAATTTGATAACAAATGTGTTTCTATCTATTTTATTTTTTATATGAAGAAGTAATTCCAAACAAGTTTATTTACTTGTTCACTTTTTTATTTTTCCAAAAAAGAAAAAGTTACTTATTATTCAGGTCTTTCCAAAAAGAGGGCAATATATAGTTTTTAATAACCGTATTTGGTATATATTGGTATGGACAATGCAATAAAAAATATTACTCTGTATGACACAGTATTGGCTAATCATAGTTCTAAAAAACCAACAGGAACGTAGTGTACTGGCCGACACGTATCGAAAAATCAAGGCCCGTTACGGATACCCACCAGTATACCGATGAGAATGAAAATTGTCCGAATCACAGCTGGTTCCCATTACGTAACGGGATGTAACTATTGCACAAGTTGCGATGGGCCGATACTCACCACGACGGGAAATAAAGTGCTAAAAATTAGTTAAGAAATTTCACGGCCGCCACAACTGATTTTCGATACATACCGGGCAATACTACCAATATCAATACTCTACAATCGATACTGCTATGTTAACCGATACATCGATTTAGAACCATGCAACTAATAAAGAAGGGCCTAAAATACCAATACGTATCAATGAATATGATATGATATACCCAAGGTGGTGGCAAAACTCACCATAGAATCCAGAGGCTATGACAAGAACGAGAAGCTCAACACCAGAATCATCTTCAAAGGGGGCCATGTGCTCCAAATCATTCTCAATTGGTTTTTTGGTCTTACAATCTGGGTTAGTGACCATTAATAAATATGAAAGAGTGTCCTTATGAGCACTTTGAGCAGCCCTGTGGAGAGGTAACCAAGCATCTTCGTTGCGAATGTATAACAAATCCGAGTGTTTGGCTACTAAAATTTCAGCAGCCTCTGTGTTGCCGAACCGGGCTGCAGTGTTGAGGGCAGTGTAACCTCTACTGTCGTTTAGTTCCAGCGCTTCCACTGGCAACAAATCCACCAAATTCTGCACGAACTCGATCGACTTACCTGATTGTAAATAGGCTTATTAAAACCAGGATCTTAGATGGAATTGTTGAGATGAACGTACAGTTCGGATTGTAAAATCAAATCCAGAATTATTAGATTTTACTTTCAATACAAAATAAAATGAGAAATTATGGTCTTTTCTGTGTCTTTATTGATTGATGTAAGATGTAAAGAATTTGTCAATGGTTTTAATTCAATAAAATTTATTTTTCCTGGTAAAAATAATAATAATATATGTTAAATAATTTTAAAATTATTAAAAAAAAATAATAAATTTGATATAATGCATCTTTTATATTAACATAAATTAGATGATATATCACGAGAAAGAGTTTAAATGCAAATTTGTTACTATAGATATACACATATACATACATATATAAGAAATAAATACTTTTTTTTTTTTTTGGTAGGATTGTGATCTAGTAAAATTAGGCTACACAATTTTATTACTGAGATCGTAGTTATTTAGGATCCTACTAAACTTAGGCCTCGTTTGGGAACATGCTAATTTAGTAATTTTTTAGCTATTTGGCTAAAATATGAGCTAAAAAAAACTAGTATGTTTAGAATAACTTTTTAGCTTTTTACGAAAAGATGTGCAAAAAGTAGAGAAAAAAGAGAATCTTTGACTTTTTGGTATGGGTTGTTGGCTTTTTGACTTTTTTAGTAACTTTTTGACTTTTTGGCAAAACCGACATATTGCCAAACGAGGCCTAAAATCCTAATGTAATCTGGATCGTTTAACCCAACTAGATTAGTGTGATCTGAATTGTTTGTCCAATTTTAAGATTCTGCAATGTTGATCGGAATTCTGGTAACCATATTGGTATGTTTGGTTTGAGTTTGGGAGATGAATTTTAGAAAAAAAATTTCCCAAAAATTATTTGGTTTGAGATTTTTCTCAAAAAAATTTCAAAATCACTTTCTCTCTCTTGCACATCAATCAATCACTTTTTCTCTCACACACATCTACTCAATTCTCCCAAAATATCAAATCATCCCAAACTCTCAAAAAAAATTTGTCTCTCAAAATATACAACCAAAAAGCTCAAAATTTTTCTAAAACAACTCTCTCAAATTTTTTTCAAAAACAAACCAAACAAGCAGTTTTTGAGTTTTGAGTTTTGAATTTCAAATACATTTTTTTATTTAGTTATTTTTCTTTTAATATTTTCATCAATTTTTGTTACTTTTTTTATGCATTTAACTTAAATGTACCTAAAAAGTAAAATTTTTGTGATTTTTTTTTTTAAATTCACTAAATACAAAAAAAACAATAAATTTTTATTTTTGTATTTTTTATTATTTTTTTAAGAGTTATGTACAAATAATTACTTTTTAGGTACATCTAAGTTAGGTACATCTAAAAAAATTTAAAAATTAACTAAAAGATTAAATGATTCACTAAAAACAACAAAATATGAAAAGAAAAAAAAATTATATTTCAAAACTCAAACCAAACAAAATATATATTTCAAAATACAAAATCAATTTAACATGTTTAAATTGGCCATAATAAAGATGAAAACATTAAATTTAACAGATAATATTAAGAGCATAGAAATGGAAAAGATGAAAAGATGGGTAGATTAACTAAAAAATATTGAGAAAAAGAAATATATACACACAAAATAACAAACACTGAAAAAATGCATACAATGTAAGAAATAATATTACACTGACCTTGTAATGATATTCTAAGATCATCAAATTTGCAAAATGTAAAAATGGAGAAAAGATGGGTAGATGAGAGAATGATTGAATGTAATAATAGAAAAGATGAAAAGATGTGTAGATAAACTAAACAATATTAGGAAAAAGAAATATATGCACACAAAAGTAATAAATACTGGAAAAATGTATATAAAATAAGAAATAATATTAGGAGCATAAAAATGGAGAAGATGAAAAGATGTGTAGATAAACTAAAAAGTATGAGGGGGGAAATGTATACACACCAAGTAATAAATACTGAAAAAATGCATATAAAGTAAGAAATAATATTACAATGATCATGTAATAATTTTCGTAGATCATCAAACTTGCAAAACGTAATAATGGAGAAGATGAGTTATTTTGAGAAAAGATGGGTAGATGAGAAAATGATTGAATTTAACTGGAATAAATTCAATAGAGAAACATGTGTGTGGAAGTTGTACGAGTTATGGGTTTTTTTTTTTTTAATAACGAGATATTAACATACTAACAATCTTACTAAATATACAAGAGACCAAATGTGATTGGTTGCCAAAAGAATAATGACATTTAAACATCCAATGATATTTGGACATGTATGTTTTTAGTAAGATTAGTAAGATTGTAAGTAAATGTAGTATTGCTCTAAATTGAGAATGGGATATATATATATATTTTAATAACATGATATTAAATTGAGAGTGGGATAGATATTATTGTGGGTGATGGATATGGATGAATATTTTCACTACTGAAAACAGGGCATTTTGAGTCGGTTTTTTTGAGTCGGCAAATTTTACCGTCACAAAAGGTAGTCTTTTTGAGACGGCACAGAGTTACCGACGCAAATACCAAACCTTTAGAGTCGGCACCGTTGGCCGACACAAAAAATTAATATTTGATAGCATTATTTGAGTCGGTTGAATTTACCGACTCAAAAGATAGACTTTTTGCGTCGGCATATACCTTTTGCGTCGGCAAATTTGTACCGACGCAAAAAATTATATCTTTTTGTGTCGGCAACAGATGTCGTAGCAAAAAAAATATTTTATAACCAAGATATATATATTTACTTGATTATATTTAATAAATATATTATATTTAATACTCATTTCGATATTAAAAATAATAGTTAAATTAAAAGAGAATTAGTAATATAAAACTAAAAGTGATTCTAATTATTTTATTTTATTTTTATTTGGATAATAAAAATATGTAGAAATAGAATTATACAAAATTTATTTAAAAGATTAAATATAAATATGTTGTGATTGGATTAAGAAGAAAATACATAAATTAATTATGTATAGTATTAGTATTTCTTTAATATTATTATTTTTAATTATTCATAAATAGTGTATATAGGCATAAAAAATTTAAATTAAATATGAATATTTTGATAATAAATAATTTAATGTTAAATAAAAAATTAAATATAAATTAATATTAAGACATCAATCAGATCGATAAAAAATAAAAATAAAAATAAAAAAAATAAATTTAATTTGTGTGATACATGTAATTAAGCACATTCTGCTTTATTTATTTGTATATCAAGATAATTTTTTCGAATATCATAATAATGAAATTATAATTATATGTATATATATTTATAGATATACTTTTATATTAATATTGAGTGTATATACTATAAATAATAAATATCTCAATTAATATCTGAAAGAGGTAGAGTGGTGAAGTGGATTTAGTGCGGTGACTTTGGGTCCGGTCAAAGCTTGCAAATGGCGTGGGTTCGAAACTTCGGAGGCGCCTCAATAAGAAAATTATGGGTTAAATTTCTTAAAACATTGAACCACTTTTTGAGTCGGCAATCTGCTGTCTCAAAAAATTAAAACTTTTTGCGTCGGCAGATTGCCGACTCAAAAACATTTGCGACCCCACCATTTTCGACCCTTGAGTTGCCGTCGAAACGCCGTCGCAAAAACGTTTTTGCGTCGGCAAATGTGCTATTTGCGACGGCACTCTGCCGACTCAAAAGGCCCTATTTTTAGTAGTATAAATTCAATAGAGAAACATGTGTGTGGAAGTTGTAGGAGTTATGGGTTTTTTTTTTTTTTAATAACGAGATATTAACATACTAACAATCTTACTAAATATACAAGAGACCAAATGTGATTGGTTGCCAAAAGAATAATGACATTTAAACATCCAATGATATTTGGACATGTATGTTTTTAGTAAGATTAGTAAGATTTTAAGTAAATGTAGTATTGCTCTAAATTGAGAATGGGATATATATATATTTTAATAACATGATATTAAATTGAGAGTGGGATAGATATTATTGTGGGTGATGGATATGGATGAATATTTTATTATTTTATTTTATATTTTATACCAAAACAGAGAGTGAGAAGGCGCGAATAGTAGGAAACGTGTGTGCGGGAGTTGTAGAAGTTGTGGGTTTCTTTTTTTGTTTTTAATAACGTGATATTAAATTGAGAGTGGGATGGATATTATTGTGAGTGATGGATATGAATGACTATTTTATTATTTGAGTTGTGGGTTTCTTTTTCCTTTTTGTTTTAATAACGCGATATTAAATTGAGTGTGAGATAAATATCATTGTGAGGGATGGATATGGATGACTAATTTATTATTTTATTTTATATTTTATATAGAGAGAGGGAGTGACCAGGCCTGAATACTGGGAATGGAGATGAAGGGAGGTGCCACGTAATATTTTTTTTCTTCAAAATTATGAAATTTTAGGATTCAAATTTTGGAGCCTTTTGACCTAACAACTACATTTTGTTATATATATAGTATAAATAGATAGATAGATGAAGCAGTGTTTTCCCCTATGACACATTTTAAAGGCTTATTATTTTCAAGATGTTTTTTTTATTTACATATAGAGTTCTATACAAACTCAATTTCAATTATACAAAACAATTTTATATGTTAGCTATTTTGTTTAAAAATCGAGAGGCTTAGGGGTTGGTTGTATGGATGCGAGTAGCAGTAGTAGGGGTATTTTTATACTTCCGAATCTCTCTCGATGCATGTCATCTTCCTGTACCTTTAATTTCATGCTGTTTAATAAAAAATTTCTTTGCTGATCAAAAAAAAAAAAAAAAAATTATATGAACTCTATTTGAGAAATTTTTCATCATATATTTAGTTTTGTCATTATTTTTTTTATATAGTTTATATCTTAATTTAATTATGATGATATTTGAAATAAAAAAAAATTATCTCGATAAACAAAATAAATAAATCAGGGAAAATGTGCTTGATTATATCCATCGCACAGATCAAATTAATTTTCTTTTATACTTTATATTTTTTGTCTATCTTATTGGTGTCTTAATATTAATTTATATTTAATTTTTTATTTAACATGAAATTATATATTTAAAAAATTATACTTAATTTAAATTTTATATACCTATATATAATATGTATGCATAATTTAAAAAGAATGTTAAAGAAAAAATCAATATTGTATATAATTAATTTATGTATTTTATTCTTAATCCAATTACAACATATTTATGTTTAATCTTTTAAATAATTTTTTTGTAATTCTATTTCTACATATTTTTATTTTTCAAATAGAAATAAAAATAAAATAAAATAATTAGAATCACTTTTAATTTTATATTACTAATTATCTTTCTAATTTAACTATTACTTGTATGAGTGTTTATTTTACTATCTTATAATTTAATAAATATCGTATAAATCATTATATGATAATTCATATTCTTATTTTTCAAATGACTATCAAAGAAAATTAAATAATTATAATCACTTTTTAATTTTATGTTATTAATTCTCCTTCCAATTTAACTATTATTTTTAATGTCAAAATAAATATTTATTTTATCTATCTTATAATTCAATATGTATCATATAAAATTATTATATGGTTATTACACTTTTATAACACAATAGAACTAAAATTATCAAAATAAACAAATAATTTAGCTAAATTTGTTATAGGAAAAATTACCTATAAATCACATCTTGAAGAATGGTGATCCGATTAGTCCCAAGAGTTTTTTTATAAACCAATTAGTACCATTCATTTTGGAAAGGTAGATTTAATGTATTATTTAAAAATTAGATTTACAGTTATACCTTTATTTCTATTATGTTTTATTCTCTCTTTTTTTCTTCTTTTGTGCTAAAAATGTATGATACATAACTTATGAGAATTAAATTTGGGATCAATTTTATATGGGAATCTTTTTTATTTGGAATTGCTTGAAATATCGGATTCTTTAAACATTCCAAATGGATGTGGGATTCTTCAAATATTTCAAAAGGAGTGCAAAAACGCTTTAGTAAGTTTTGAACAAATGTATAATTTCAATATGTAATACTCAAACATAACACTCCAATGTAACACTCAAAAAAAAACTTCTTATTATACTTTTTTTCAAACGTAATACTCCAATGCAACACTCCAAAAAAAAACTTCTTAGTGTAACACTCCAATGTAACATACCAAAAAATTCCTTAGTGTATTTTTTTCAAACGTAATATTCTAATATAAGGCTGCAAAAAAAAAGATGTGGGATTCTTTAAACCATTTCAAAAGGGTGTGAGATTCTTCAAACCATTTCAAAAGAAGTACGGAAATTCCTTAGTAACCTTTAAATAAATGTATAATTTCAAATTTTACGTTTAGAAAAAAATACACTAGGTACTGTTCTAGTATTTTTATATATGTTACATTGGAGTGTTACGTTTGAGATTACAGTGATTGGAGTGTTACTTTTGAAAAAAGTATACTAAGAAATTTTTTTTTTGTGTTACATTTTTTTTTTATTATTGATCAGCCAAAAAAAAAATAGTAACTTTATTGATGATAATTGACATGAATATATATGACCATATATCAATAAAGGAAGAAACGAGAGCAAAAGCAAAATTGTATACCTACCTAATCCCAACTAGGTTAGCACCAAGTAAGATACACAAACAAAAGCTAGCTCAGGCAAGTTGGTGAGAAACCAACACAGAAGAGAGACAGAAGGAGAAAAAAAAAAAAAGCAACAGCAGCAGCAACCAGATGAAGGACCAAGATGTAGCTTCACTTCAAGCCTTCCCCTAGAGCTGAGCAAGGAAGCCGTAAAATCCGTAATCTGATCCAGTCCAGTCCAATCTTGTAGGTTTGGATTGGTTTTTTGAATCCGTGGTTCGGTTCTGGATTGAAGAATTAAAAATCCGTAATCTACGGATTGGTTTTGGATTGAACCCCACGGTTCTGGATTGGAACTGATCCGAACCGTATAGAAATAGTCTATATTTTTATTATACAACATCCCGTATAGTATCTTCTCTTATTCCATATAAAATCTAAACACAAACCTAAACACGCATAGTATATTCTTCTATTACTTTTGTTTGTTGGTTTTTAGTTTTATTTGTAATGATCTAAATACTTATGGTGGAACCAGTTTTCTTATGGTTGTTTACATTCTAGAACAGTATATCGGTATTATAGAAAGACATGTTATTATTGTGGAACTAATGAATTAAAGTGTTATATATATATTTTTTATTATTTAATTATGTGAATCTGTGGTCCTAAACCGATCCAATCCGTGTTTAAATGGATTGGTTCGGATTGGTTCCACGATTTAAACGGATTGGATTGGTTCCAATTTTTCAAGAACCGTGGATAACGGATTGGTCCTGGTTTTACCCCAATCCGGTCCAATCCGAACCATGCTCACCCCTACCTTCCCCTGTATCACCTTTGTTATTTAACCTCCTTAGCAATCCAAACATCAGCCCTCACCAATGTAGATCCTTAATTGTTGAAGATTGTGAACCAAATCATTCACAGAATAGGCCATAGCAGAGGATGAGTACTTAACCCACAAAGCAATTCTCACCTTAACAGCTTCACAAAATTCATCAAGAACAGGTTGCCTCCCATTAAATACACACTCATTCCTTAGATTCCAAATAGACCAAAAAATAGCTAATGGGATGACACTTCATATCTTTCTTTCCATCTTGTTCAATCTACACCCAAACCACCAATTAAACAAACTCTGGACTGAACCTAGTGATACCTATTGTAATCCCCACCAGTTAACAAAATAAGACCAAGTCTGCCAAGCAAAAGGGCGATGAAGTAGCACATGGTTTATAGTTTCCTCCTCTTCTTTACAGAAAACACAACAAATATCAACATTACCATTTAGGATCCCAATTCTTCTTAGAAAACTTGCAGTCTTAATTCTACCCTTCCAAACCAACCACCCAAACAATTGAGCTCTAGGTGGTGCAACAGCCTTCCACAATGAATTTGAGACCATACAAGTGGGGCCAAAACCCAATTCAAACTAGTGGTAAGCAGCTGAGACACTAAAGACCCCTGATGGATCCACATTCCACCTTAAACTATTAACCACATTTTCTCTAAGCAATGGGAAACTACTAAGATACACCTTCAATCTACTCAACTCCTCTTCCTCTCAAGCAAAAAAGGACCTTCTAAAATTAAAGACCCAATTCCCAACAGCATATCTTATGTTATGAAACAACTTCACAGACCCATCTTTGTTCTATCATAATGAATGGAGCCTAGGAAACTCCTCTCTTAGGAAAACACCACTTGACCAACTGTTAGACCAAAACTTTGCTCTTCTACCATCACCAATCAAAACAGTTGCATTACTCCTAAAGAAATGAAGAAGTTCAGCCCTAGTAGCAACAACATTGATTATGTCACCCCAGATCTTAGACATTCTATTATTCCTCTTAGATAATGGAAACCATTCACTACCTTGCTCAATGTACTTCCTACAAATGACCTCCTTCCATAAAGATTTTCCTTCTGCTCCAAACCTCTACCACCACTTCAATAAGAGACACACATTCATAATTCTGATTCTCCTAATATCCAACCCTCCTTTGGTTTTACTTTTAGCAACATCCCCTCATTTAACCAGATGCACTTTCCTCCTGAGATCTGAACCACCCCATAAGAAAGAAAATTGAATTCTTTCAATCTCTTTAGCTACCATCTCATGCATCTTGAAGAGTGAGAGATAATAGATAGGCAAACTAGCAAGAACAGACTTAATCAAAGTCAACCTACTTGCACAAAACAGAAATCTTCTCTTCTAGGAGGCAAGTCTTTGTTTACATCTATCAATCACTGGTTGTCAAGTACTTCTTTTACTTGGACTGGCATCTAATGGACCTAAGCATTTTAGAGGCAACTTTTGATGGTTACAATTCAAACTTGCTGCAAACTCCATCCCAAGCTCATCAGAAATCCCTACCCCATATACCACACTTTTATGGTAATTAATCATAAGGCCTGACATGATTTCAAAGGACATCAGTATTCTCTTTATATTAATTAACTCCTCCCACTCAGTTTCACAAAATAGGGTGGTGTCATTTGCAAATGTTAGGTGTGTGATCTTCAGGCCACTTGAGCCTACAGAGACCT
Organism: Camellia granthamiana; assembly: GCA_036172215.1. Lineage (NCBI taxonomy): Eukaryota > Viridiplantae > Streptophyta > Magnoliopsida > Ericales > Theaceae > Camellia > Camellia granthamiana. Next base: position 100,698 of record JAXFYN010000086.1, read on the forward strand.
CTCTGATCAGACCCAGATGCTTAGCCCTATCCAACAAAATGTTAAGAGCTTCAGCCACAATGTTGCACAGAAATTGTGACAATGGGTCATCTTGTCTAAGACCCTTCTGAGGGGCAAACTCTAGGGTTGGTAACCCATTTACCAACACTAAAATTCTGGTAGTTGCAACACATTCCTTCATCTAACTCACTCACTTGGTCCCAAAACCAAAGTTTGACAGCATAGAAAATAGAAATTCCGAGTTAACTGAGTCATCAGCTTTTTCAAAATCAAGTTTAAGCACAATCCCTCTGCCTCTATCTTTCTTCCAACCATGTACTATCTCATTAGCAAAAAGTATGCCATCTAAGATGTTCCTGCCCCTTATGAAAGCTGATTGAGCTTCACTTATAATCCTTGACATCACATGTTTTAATATGTTTGATAATACCTTAGCCAATATCTTATACAAGGGACCAACTAAGTTGATTGGCCTATAATCATTCAAGCTAGATGGGTTTTCTAACTTTGGGGTTAAAGCTATGAAAGAGTTATTTAACCCTCTAACCAACTTAGCATTATGGTGAAAATCCCTCATAAAATGCACAACATCATCCTTTACTATGCTCCAACATTTCTGAAAAAAATCTCATATTAGCATATGGCCCAAGAGCCTTATTCCCCTCACAAGATTTGATAGAACATCTGATTTCCTCCTCTGAGAACTCTACCTCCAGAAAGCCTATGTCATGGCCATCCCCAATGGATTGAAATGGACCTCTTAGGATAGGCCTTACCTTCCAGGACTTAGGAAAATTATTGTTAAAATGGTTCATCACCTTTGCTTTAACACCTAGAGGGTCCTCAATGCTAACCCCATTCACAAGAATTGAGCATAGAGCATTTTTATTGCTCATATAACTTGCCATAGCATGGAAAAATGAGGTGTTCCTGTCACCCTTAATTGCCCAATTAAGTCTAGACTTTTGGATCCACATCCACTCCACCATTCTACTCAGCTTCCAAGCTTCCCCCTTCAAATCCCTTCTCCTAGCCAATTCCACTTCAGATAATGCCCTGTCTTCAACAACCAAATCAAGGACATGTGCTTCCTCCTCAGTGACTTTTAGCTTGTTCTGTACATTTCCAAACACCTCAATGTTCTACTTCTTTAAAGTAGCTTTCAAGGCTTTGAATTTTACCAAGCACTTAAACCCTGCCTAACCCATCACATTTAACTCAAACCAAGTTTTCTCCACAAAAGGCAAGAACTTTAGGTGCAAAGACTAGGCATTTAAAAAACCTAAAAGGTCTAGGACCCCAATCTCTCTCATCTTCCATTATTAAGATGGGGTAATGATCAAAGATTAGTTTAGGTAAACCCCAAAGCTTAAAATTAAACACCTGCAAGTAGGGCTGTTCAAAGATCCAACCAAACCGATGAATCCAACCGGCCCTACCAGAAATAGATGATTTCGAAAAGCTATTTGGTTGGCTATTGTTAAAATTGAACATTTTTTGTGGATTTTCGGTCGAATAGCTGTTTTATATAGATAAACCCGTACAACCTGACCCGACCGACGTATATCCATATATTATATAATATTTTCCCCACCTATTGTATTGTTATTTGTGCAATTCAATTATATTTTATGTTTAATCTAGGGATCTTCACCAATTTCTAATGGTTCCTCTTTCTCTCTCTCTCTTATTGAAACTGTTGCCTCTTCTCTACAATATACATTAATTAAGCTGACATGCTCTCAGTCAACATTGATGGCTCTTTCCTTGAGGCATGCATTACCTTTGACTCATCTTCCCACAAAAATGCTAACCATCTTTCCACCATTGCATCTAACCTCTCTCATTTTTCCATAAAAATCTGTGTATATCTCTTCCATTAATGCATTGATTTCTCTCTCCACTCTTTCATTTTCATTTTATTTACTCTCTCTTTCTCATAGAAGGGTACATCTCTATTTTCCATTTCTCTCTCTCTCTCTCTCTCTCTCTCTCTCTCTCTCTCTCTCTCATTAAATATCATTCTCTTTTCTATTTCACTGGTCATCTCTCTCTCATGCATTTCGACTCTCTCTCCTCCAAAACCCTTTGGCCTTTTCAAGCTCCATTCCTCTAAATCTTAATATGCCTTCTCCGAAAAAATTGATAATGGCAATCAACATTGATCGCTGGTGGTATATCAACGATGTTGGTATTGTTCCATAGTAGAAGATGGCGATGGCATTGTTCTATGGTGGTGGTGCTAATCATGGCGATAGCTTTGAACGACGGTGTCTATCTTGTCTTTCTTCCTCTCCACTCTTCATTTTTCATTTTTTTTATCATTTCTAATACCGACCAAACTGACCGTCAAAGCACATGGTTTGATTCGATCGATTTTGAACTGATGGTCAGTCAACAATGGATAACCTTTCATTTCACCCGATGTATTCGGTTCGGCTGCCAGTTCGAGGATAAACCCGACTCGAACCGACCCATGCACACCCCTACCTGCAACCATTCTGGATTTAATAGAAATCTGTCAATCCTGCTCTATCTCTCACCTTCTTGTGAGTTACAAAATTTAAACTTCCTTCCACACATTGTTGGATCAGACACCTCCAACTAATCAATCATTTCATTGAACTCCCTCATCCCCTTATCCCTACTTTTTCTTTCTAAAGCATATCTAATTTCATTGAAGTCACCTTCTAAACACCATGGGAACAAAAACTGTGTTTTGAGCCTTACTAAAATATCCCATACCCCTTTTCTTGTAACAGAATCATTCAGCCTATACACATTCACAATTATGCAACAAAAGTTAAAAAATATCATACCTGAGAGAAGAATAAAACTCCGGTTGCAGTAACAATCATTAAGTTGAAATACTTCAGGATTCCAAATACAGAGCAGACCAACAAACGCACCCTTCAAATCAACTGACATAAACTCCACTTTGTCTCTTGCCCAAATAGAATTCACAAGCTCTACACATATTACCTCTTTCTTAGTTTCTTGCAAGAGCACCATGTCAATTTTCCTTTCCTTAAGCACTTTTTTGATTTTTCTTCATTTGTTTTGGCTATCTAAGACCCCTTATATATTCCATGACAAGAGCTTCATTTGTAAATAAAATTTCTCCTAAGCCTCCTAGAAATAACCATTTAACTGGCAACTCCCAACCCCTTTTTTTACACCATTTCCTTATCCTTAGTGTCTAATTCCATGAGTTTGCTCACCACCTCCTCCTCTTTATCATCATAATTTAACCCAAGAGCTCGCCCAATCTGTAGAGTAGCTTCTGCTTTATTAAGTAACAACCTTCCTCGACTGGACTCACTTGCCATTGAGAGTGAAATTGCAGCCACAGCTGATCTAAAAACTACTTCTTTCTTCAAGTTTACCGTTGATCCAACTATATTTTTACCAAGATTCATTCCTCCTTCTTTATTCCATATCTTCCTTGTCACCCCTTTCCTTTTCTAATTCCTATTTACTTTCCTCTTCTGAGATAAAGAACGTGAGCTTCCCCCAAGGTTGCCTAGATTTACACCATTACCTCTATCAATTTGTGTTTAGGCTTGGGCCACAACCCCACTAACAGACTGAATGTTGTCCTTAATAATTGGATTAGCTGGGCCACTTACTCCCTGGGCCAAGCCAACCCTATTCTCCATTCCTTGGGCCTTACATAACACTACCTCTAAGTTTAAACCAGACCCATTACTCTCAGACCCACTAAAACTTCTAATGAAACTCGGAATGAATAATTCATCATAAACTCTTCAACTTCCTCTACTCACGCTACGCATAGAGCCCACCATTTTGTCTGCACACCTATCATCATATGCGCCTCCAATATATGACACATTTGTTTCTTCCACCATAGAAACACTCTACCCTATATTATCTTTCCCCATGACATCTGATAGAGCATGCGCCATTTCTTTTCTCTTTGTATCGACTCCCTTTCTGCCTCTTCCACGTAGGCAGCCACATCATCATCTTCAACATCCATCTTGCTACCTAATTCTGTACTGATATCATCAGCCTCATTGTTTGAACTCAGGTTGTCACCATCCCCATGCTGAGAATGGCAATTGCACTGCTTCGTTATCACCTTAGAAATAATAACCTGCTCCTCACAAATCTTCACTAGGTAGATTATACCTTTGCACTCCAAATTAATGGTAAAATTATTGGATTTCATACATGATGTAACTATCATCACCTTGCCACATTGAAGACTTTTGAGCCTCAATGTATCATCATCTATACTAACAACCTCTTCTCATAGCCTCCCTATGTTAATGAACGTATTGTAGCGCCACAGATTTGGAGATACCCCATAGCAAGTAAGCCAAACAAGCATTTCTTGGTCAATGGCCATACACTATTTCCATTCTTTAACATACTCACTCCACTCCCTAATCCATCTTTCCATTAGAATGAGCTTATCTTTCATCGTCTCCACTGAATTAAATGAGAGTAAAATGTCTCTACCCCCCACCTACTTTTAACTGGATATCCCCCAAGCTCCTGTTCACCAACTCTTTCTTGAACTCAATTACAAAGCAAGATGACTTTAGCCTTACAATCACACACTCATACAACCAACCATTGCCTTTTCCAAATGCTTGAACAGTTATGGTTGTCGTGGATGGTGCTCCTCCATCTGTAACTACTTGAGCATAAGACTTACTCCCTCTTTGCATAACAGAGACAACTTTGTTCTTTCCTGTGACATCTGTAGTAGCATTCAGTTGTACTGACCTCTGCTTCATTTCCTCCTCCTTTCCAAACTCTGCCATTTTAACCTTTAGAGCTTCATCATCACACCATAGGCCATTTGCTTTTTGAACCGCCATATCTGCTGTAACTAGGCAGTCAAACCGCACGAAACCAAATCTGGTGCGTGTTGTTTTCCTTCTCTTAAAAGGGATAAAAACATCCTGCACAACACCATAGTTGGAAAATAGTACATGCAGTCTTCTTGGGTCCATCGAATTTGGAATGTCATCCACAAAAATGATATGAATGACTGACCCATCCTTCTTACTCCATGTTCTTTTTGCTCCATGTCTTCGAACCACAGGCCTCCAACCATCTTTATTATCCCTTTCCATTTTTTGCATAGTGGCAAATCATACATAACTAGACTATATGCAGTGTTTTGATATAGTTGTTTCACTAATTGTGGGATAGCACACCCATGCTTGGGGGTGACAAGCATTATCCAGATTTTTTGTGTGTTATATTGAAATATGTTATATTGAAGTGTTATATTTGAGAAAAGTTCGGAGTGTTACGTTGTTACGTTTGGAAAAAGTACACTAAAGAGTTTTTTAGTGTGTTACGTTATTGGAGTGTTACATTAGAGTGTTTCGTTTTTATTTGTAATATGGGATTTGTTCAAGAATGAGGGAAAATTCAAAACCTCTATAGTGCGGATTGCCCAAATGTGTAATTTCACATTCGGAGAAACTCACTTTTTTTTTTTTTATCAGCAAAATAAAGATTTATTGATGATAAAGCAAGATACAATCAACAATACATCAATAAATCAGGGAAGTGCACTAAGCATCATGCACTTGACCCAAGATTGGCGAGAAGCCAATCAAACACCCAAACTCTAAAAAACAGAACAAAACACAGAAAACAAAACAAATAGCAGTAAGGCATAAGTCATGAAACAAACAACTAGCATAAGTCACCACCAACTCACTTTTATCTCTCAAAAATTAAACCAAAACATGTAGGTGATTGCCCTTTTGTGTAATTTCTATTTTAATGAGACCTTTGGGTTCATAAAAAAAGAAAAAAAAAGAAATGACTAAACAGTTCACAAGATCACATTTTGAGATTTATTGGTGCTTTATCATTGATTATAGGGCGAATTACACTAACAACCCCTATAGTTTGGGACTCGTGTCATTTTAGTCTCTAACTTTTCAATTGTAACATATTTGACCATAAATTTTGAATCTTGTTCCAAATAAAGACAATTGAAGATACCACTACTTAATTTCAAGGGCAAAATTGTTAATTTGATAAAATATAAACTAATTTGACAAAAATAAATGTCAAAATTTTTTTAAAATTTTTTAAAAATTATTTCTATCCACCAAAGATAAAATTATGTAAAATTAATAAATCTTTTAGACATTTGTTTATTTATTTATTTTACCAAATTAATTTTTATTATATGTTTGGATGATAATCATGTAATGGGTAGTTGTTAAGCTTTTGATGTGTAATCGACATATTTAATATATGAAATGTTTTTAGTTTTGAATTTTTTGATTTTATGGATTGGTTTAATAATAATATCAAAGTTGTCGACATATTTGACTTTTGTAAAAATATAAACTAATTTAATGAAAACAAAAATAACCACCCATTACATGATTATCATCCAAACACATAATAAAAATTAATTTGATAAAAAAAAATAAATAAATAAATAAAAGGATTTATCAGTTTTACATAATTTTGTCTTTAGTGAGTAGAAATAATTTTAAAAAATTCAAAAATATTTTTTTGACATTTACTTTTGTCAAATTAGTTTATATTTTATCAAATTGACGATTTTACCCTTGAAAAATCCCATGGTATCTTCAATTATCCTTATTTAGAACAAAATTCAAAATTCAAGGTCAAATGTATCACAATTAAAAAGTTAGAGACCAAAATGACACAAATTCCAAACTATAAGAACAGTTATATTTAGGCATGCAAATACTTTTATATAATGGTAGGGTTAAAATTTCTAAAATAAATATTTAAAAAAAATTAATCGCTGCATTGCAGGGGTCATCTATTAATTATTTTTTTATGATAAATCTTGCATATAACTTTACGACACCTGTTGCAACTGCCACGTGGAGTGCAGTCTCTCCGTCTTCGGTGATCGGGGCTGTGAGTGCATCTCTATCTCCATCAATGATTCTTTTGGCTTTTTTCCAGTCTCCTGTTAGAGCAGCTTTGTATAGTGGTACATACTTCCAATACTGTTTCTCCAAAGCTGGAAATAAATAGAATTGTTCATGAGACTTGAACTCGATTTGATACCAGCTCGTTTGAAATTAGTTTATTAATTTTTTCTTGTGTGTTTGAACTCAAGGTCGAGTTCGTTAAATTTTTAATAAATAAATCAAAATATACTAAAGTTCGGTTCATAAATTCGACTCGTTAACTGACTCGTTTAACATTTATTATTTATACATTAAATAATATAAAAATATGTATGAGTTGTTCTTAATCTTCAGTCACTCTTTATTTAAATACAACTTCTTCGAAAGTCAGTTGGCTGGTGTTGATCTCTCACAAAACTACTCACTTCTCTTTGGGGATTACGGAAGAGTTTTCATGTCTATATATATAGAGAGAGAGAACTGCTACAATAAGTTGTTTGGTGGGTCAGAATAAGGTAAGGACACCTTGAGCTGTACACTTTTCCAGTTGTACATGAAAACCTATTATCAAATTTGGACACAATCTTTTTCACATATGTTTGAGACTTACAAAATCATACTAGAGATTTGTGTTTATGTTTAGTTATGTAATCGATTTTTGTATTTCTAAACTTTTTCTTATCCCAATGAACAACATGCAATAGTCAAGTAGGATGAAAAAATTAATGGTTCAAAAATAGAACCAAATAGTTCATATAATTGGAGAAGCCACAACTTGACTATGAAGAAAATAATGTGTAGTTGTTTTTTACATCTTTCTTTCAATAACCAATTACATTCAATAAGTTATCAAAAATTTCATTAATCTCATAACCTTAATCTCACATGCTACAATTCAATTGTATAAACTCTTATATGTTGTAGTGTTAAATATCACAATCACATTTTTGTGAATTTTGTATATGACATTTTTGTTTGTCAAATATGTAAACCTCTGGTCTCCAACTCTGAAAAAAAATTAGTAGGTGTTCTTGGAGTTCCAACTAACTCATTTTTATTAACGTTAATATTACAAATCTAAAAAAATATTCAAAAAAATACATTTATAAATCAAAATTATTTTAGATGAAACTCATATCATACTAATTTTAAATTTATATTATATAACTCATTTCGAGATGCATTTCGGACACCATTTTTTTTTTTTTTTGATCGGCAAAGAAAAGGAATTTTATTGATGAAACGGGAACACAAATACAACAAGAAATAAAATGAGAAGTGCAGAAAGCATCATAGCGAACCAAATCAATCCCAACTAGGTTAGCACCGATAAGGCCGCCCAATCATATGCTAGCACAACCCCAACTATCCACCATTGATAATCTTAAGAACGACATGGCCAATCAACTATCCCTAATTTGGAACAGAACGACAATGGACCCGACATATATAGCAGGAATTGAACCAAAAAATGAATGTGTGGTGGAGACATATATGCTCTTTGTAAAGTAAAGTCCACACATGAAATTAACGACTCTAATATCAAAAAATGTTAAAGCCACATTTTGCATGGGAAATCATCTTTATACATTCAATTTTTAGTTTATTCTCTCTCTTTTTCTTTTTTTCTCTTTGTTAATTTGTAGTTGAATAAAAAAGTTTTATGCATGTTTAACATGTTAAGTTTGAAATATGAATTTGGAAGGGATTTTAAATAATAAAAAAATGAAAATATGTGTATAATATACGTGAAATATAATTATATTTTATTCACATTACACTTAACTTTTGCCTTTCTCTTTTCTTTTTCAAATTCTTACCAAAATTTAAGTGTCAAACTATGCCTTAGTGTGGAGGATAATCCTATACATTATTAAATTTCTTACTACTTTTTTTAGGAAAATAATATGTAAGTCTATTTTTTAGACCTAATAATGTATAAATGATATGATTGATATTTAGAGAAGATATGAAAAAGTGTGTTACAACCTTAAATATTCTAATTAATTGTCATATCAAGTTTAAAAAAATTAGGTCTAATTTTTTTTGTAATACCTTTTTTTTTTTTTTGTATCACAAGACAAATATATATATATATTTATTTATTTATGTAGGTATCATTGCTGAGGTAAGATTGTAAAATGACGTTAGTTTTTTGTACACAAAATTTCTACAATTAATGACACTAAAATCTCGTTTGGCAAGTTAACATTTTAGTCAAAAAGTCAAAAAATTATTAAAAAAATTAAAAGGCTTATAACTTATACTAAAAAATCAAAGATTTTCTTTTCTCTCTACTTTTTGCACATCTTTTTATAAAAAATCAAAAAGTCACCCCAAACACACTAATATTTTTTACTTCATATTTTAGCTAAAAAAATCAAAAAATTACTAAAATACGTTATTTCCAAACGAGCCTAAACAACAAGTGGCTTTACATTTATTAGATTACACGGATAAAACAGTAATCCATGAGCACATGGATCAGGATCTGGGGTGCTGCTCTGCTTTCAAGGTACAATAGTCTGTTGTGTTTCTTTGTAAAGGTCGTCATGAATTTTTTTATTTTTTATTTTTTTTTTGATAATATGAACCGTTTATATTATAGAATTCGTCAAGAATATTATCTATATAAAAAAATTAAATTAATCAGATATTTATAACCTCATGATTAGGTCCTAATTATTTTTAAAAATTTATGAAAATTACTTTAACCATTAATTTTTATAGAAATAAATGTGTTTTTATTATAAGGCTGCAAATATCTAATCAATTTGACTTTTTTATATAGATAATTTACTCAACAAATTCTACAATATAAACGATTTGGATTATCGAAAGAAACTTAGGACGGCACTCACAAGAGAACACAACAGTCTGGTGTGCCTTTGAGCACAGTAAGATTACCAAATGCACATGGAACATGCTTGCAAATATATATATATATATATATAGAGAGAGAGAGAGAGAGAGAGAGAGCGCAACCCATAGAAACTCTTTGACGATGAACATGTCCTTGAGTTTCAAATCAAAAGTTACAGTTAAAAAAAAAAAAAACGAGGGGAAATTACATTTACCGTAAAATAAATACAAATCAATAAAAAATATATAATTTTAATTATTAATGTTGATAAAATCTTCTATTGATTTGTAATTAATTTTGTAAAAATACACTGATCTGTAATATTCCCTACAAAAAATATAAAACAAAATATGTGAACCCAACAAGAAAAGAGAATGAGATTGAGAAAGGGACTAAACGAGAAACAACAATGTAGAGGAAAATTATAAGGCAATTGATGATAATGACATGTAACCTTACCTCCTTTTCCTTCTCCTCCTCCTGCTTTTTCTTGTTCTTCTCCTTCTACTTCTTCGATTTCTCCTTCTTCTCCTACTTCGTCTCCTCCTGCTGCTGCCTTTTCTTCTATTATTTCAAGGTCATTCACAAATTTATAATTCCAATAAAAAAGGTCATTCACAAATTTGGTTGCACAATTTTCATTATTAGAAGACTCCATGAGCACTAGCGTTAATCTATGCACAAAAAAAATCACTTCTGTTTGGGAATTATGGAAGAGTTCAATGTCCACATATATATAGAGCAAAAGAAGAAACCACGAGGCTGACCTATAATTTTCTTATATTAAGGGTGTGTTTGTTTTGAAGGATTAGGGGGGTGGGATTGGACTATTAGTCTTACCAGATTAATAGTTCATTGTTTGTTTTATTTTTTTTGCTCCGGACTATTAGTCCCACAAATATGGGACTATTCTATCTCATGGGGAGGGTGGGATAGAAACCATGTGATTGGTATCCCATGAGATTATTTTGTGAAATGTTCATTTTACCCTCCATGCTATTACTTAACAAACAATTAGAAAATGATAAAATAGTTTTTTGAATATTTATAAATTATTTTTTTAGTGTTGTTAATTTAAAATTATATATTAAATAAAAAATTTAATTATAAATTATAAATTAAATTAAATTAAAAATAATAAATTATAAATTATGACCTTATAAATTAAATTTTTTTAGTGTTGTTAAAAAATTAAATTTACATATTAAATTAAATTTTTTTTAGTGTTGTTAATTTAAAATTATATATTAAATAAAAAATATAAATTATAAATTAAATTTATTTAAAAATAATAAATTATAAATTATGGCCTTATAAATTAAATTTTTTTAGTGTTGTTGAAAATTTAATTTATATATTAAATAAAATTATTTTTTATTGTCGTTAATTTAAAATTATATATTAAATAAAAATATAAATTATAAATTTAATTTAATTGAAAATAATAAATTAAAATAATTAAAATATTGTACAAAAAATAAAATAAAACAAATTTTTATTTAGGCCAAGTTTGGCATATACAAAATAATTCATCTTTTTATCTTTTTTTCATCTCATCATCTCTCTACTTTTCTGCACATCTTTTCGTAAAAAGACAAAAGTACACTTATTTAGGTCATCCCAAACAACCCATTAATCTTGTTAAAAATTATTAAAATATTAAAGCTATGTTTAATATTGCTATTATTTAGTAAATAATTGAAAAGGATAAAATAATCATTTGAGCATTTATCCTTCTCCATAATATCCCAAACAAACATTGGATAACTAAAAATAGTTCAATCCAGACATCTAATCCCATGACTAAACAAACATAGGATACAAATTTAGTCCAACCAAATAGTCTCGGGACAATGCATCCCAGGACTAATAGTCCGATGGATTACAATCCCCCCTTATCCAGTCCGTCTAAACAATTGCTCTAAAAGTCTAAGGTTGTTTGGTTTAGTTTTAAAATTATGATTTTAAAAGTAGAGTTATGATTTGAGCATAGAATTGTGAGTTGAGTTTTGAAAATGAAAATTTTATTTGTTTATGAATTTTAAAAAGAATTTTGAAAATAACAGATTGGGTCTACCGATCGTCCTCCCGAATGTCCGACCTGTTGACCAGAATAATGAATTTTTTTTTTTTTTGCAATTACAACCTGTTATTTGAAATATATATATATATATTTGTTTTAGATATTTTTAAATATAGAAAAAAAAATTAGATTTTTTATAAAAAATAATTTATCAATTCCATCACTAACTATTTTCTTTTGGATACATCCATCACTAACTATTTTCAACACTATATCATCAACACAATTTTGAATTAAGTTTTGATGTGTGTTTAGTTACAAGTTTTGAAATTAATTTTTGAATTAAGTTGAGTTGTGTATTTGATTATGAATTTTGAAAATTTTGTATTAGAATCATGATTCCAAAGGCTAACCAAACGTAGCGTAAATTTTAATATTTCAATTTTGTTTACCTAAAGGTGTAAAACCTCGTATTTTTTAAATATTAGTATTTTAATAAGTTAGTGATTTATTATAATAGTTCAATCGTCGAAATTTTTAAATAAAAATCTAGTTTAATTTTTTTTTTTTTTTTTTTGTGTTTATTATATATCTCTTTTATATCTACCTCCGTTATTTATCTCTTTTTCAAAAATAAATTTGATCCTATTGTCCACCTTTTTCTATCATTTCACATCCACTTTTCGGCGATATTGGCAGATAAAGAAATAAATAAATAAAAATAAAAAGTGGGAAACAACCGAGTTTTTTTTTTTAATATTCTAAAAATAATACTAATTTAAAGAAAATTTACTTTTTAAAATTACATTTTAAAAATATAATTTAAATTGCTTTTTAAAATTACATTTTAAAAATATAATTTATTTAAATTGTATTTTCAACATGTCCCATCCGAGATTCTCTCCTTCGGGTCTACACTCGTTTTCTATTCATCCATGTGTTTATTGGTAAAAACTGTTTAAGGAGTTTCTCCATCATCAGTTTGCTTTTCTATATAACTAGGGTTCACAAACTTCTCCACTTCCTGTACCATAGCCAAACATTTTGAAATAATTGATCAATGTATTTGTCTTTTTTAAGACTAACTTTGGAAAATTATTGCTTGATCCTAAATTGAAACCACACAAACATCGTGCTCTTGCTGACACTACTCAGGAGCTTATGTAGCTTCGTTGGTTTCTTTTTGATTTGGGAGTTTCTCATTCTTCTGCCACCAACCTTTATTGTGACAACCAGAGTACTATTTAGATTGCACATAATGATGTTTTCCATGATCACATCAAGCATATTGAGATAGATTACCACTTCATACACCAACATGTTACTCGGGGCACTGTTCGTCTTCTCTTTGTTACCTCTGCTGAGCAAACCATCGACCTCTTCACCAAAACTCATCTTCCAGGATGCTTCTCTGATCTTCTCACCAAGCTCAAGTTACTATCTGCCTTACCACCTTGAGCTTGAGGGGGGGGTGTTAATTGTTATCTATTCCTATTATACTTAGGACTCTTGTATTCTTGTACACCTAGATTTCCTATACACCTAGGTTTTTTGGCCTATATATACAGGCTTCTCCTATTGTAATTGATAGATTGAATATATACAATACATATTATTTTCCTCTCTCTCTACTATTCTAACAATTAGCAGGCCATATAAGTCTTATGTATAGATCATCTCTTATAATAGTTACAAATAATATTATTATAACATTATTCAATATAATACAGATTTCTCTCTCTCTCTCTCTCTCTCTCTCTCTCTCTCTCTCTCTCTCTCTCTCAGGTATTATAACATGGTATCGGAGTTATAGGTTAAGTTATTGGTGTTCTTTTCCTTACCAGCGAGCAGCAACTTTGCCTTGGCCACTCGCCGGACCTCAGTCCTATCTGCGGTCTCACCATAGTGACCAGACTTTCTTTGACATCATCGCCTTCACTCCACTACATCTCCCAACTCCAGCATTTCCACCATTTTTGCTACCTATAAACCCATCCTTCTATCAAACACATCAAACCCTTTCATCACTGCCTTGTTACAGTTATAGCTCCGACCATCACACCAGCTACAGCTCTGGCCATCGTCACCATCTTTCACCGTTGCCCACAAATCCATAAGCTCCAGCCATCACGCTGACTTCTTTTCGGCCTGTAACGCCCTCAAAATAATACATAAAACCCATCATTTTAGACATGCTATGATATAAGAAAATCAACACATTTCCATTTAATCAGAGTAGTTCTTACAACAGTATTACATCTTAACAACAAAAGCAAATGCCCTACGGGCTTATAGCTTTCCAAGTCAATACTTAGTTTCACAAAAGAAGAATACTAACTCTATACAAAATAAGCCCTTGGCTTGATGTACATGTAATACAGACAAAACAATCAAAAATAGAGTCTTCAACTCCCATATCCACATAAGCTATGTCCTTGGGGGTGGCATGCTACCTGTACCTGAAAATAATGTCTCATATAGGGTAAGTCAACGCCCAACAAAAATATGCTAAACACAATATGAGTAATAACTAAGACATTAGCAATTGATAAATGTTCAATTTTCATAAATCAATTCATAACCTATTTCCATTACATGACCACTATGTTTATGTTCCCTTTCATTTTCCATTTCTTATCAAGTTCACAATTTACAACAACGGCTCAGAACCTGGCCAACAAATAATCATGAGATAGTGACTCATATTAAACGTTTCTCATTCCACAATAGATAAGCATACTAGCTATATCAATACTTCGATAGATGAGCATATAAGCTATATCAACATCACAAAAGATGAGCATACAAGCTGTATCCACACTTCAACAGACAAGCATATGAGCTATATCAACACTTCCATAGATAAGCATATGAGCTATATCAACACATTAATTGACAAGCATATGAGTTGTATCAGCGGAGTCCATCCTCTATCTTCTCCCAAACAACATCCGGTTTAGAGATCCATCCCCTATCTTCCCCTAAACCGTGGAGTAGATTCCCTATCTCCTCCCACACACACAACGTATATACACAAAGGTCATATACACAATCAATCAATACATAACGTTAATGTATTCTATCAACCGTCATACTCTATGACACATTTAATTGATTAGTTTTAGTTTGCCTAATCATCATGCATTGTCTACAACAATCATAGCTATCCTCCACCGGTAGCCCAAAGCAATTATTTCTAAACAGATAATAAAAGCTCCAATAGATAAAATATCAATGTTTTCAAAAGTGAGCGATTAATAAATCCAACTCGACCATTTCACAATATAATGAGTCAATTTCATTATTTCCAACTCAATTCCATAAATCCATAACTTTCTCAAATTAATTATACCAATTAATTTATTCAACAAATTAGGGTTTTCTACCCCATTTCCCAATATTGACCCAATGGTCCACATTTCAACAACCAACAACAATCTCACTATTTTGAAACCCAAAATACATATTTAAGAATCAAAATAACAAAACCCTCTTTTAACATTTTCAAATCCTAACTTCCCAAAATCAACCATTTAACAAAATGCCCAAAAATTTAGGTCAAAACCCATAGTAGTGAGTAGGAATCCCTACCTTAAATTCGGAGTCCAAGGGAAGAAGATGACGAAAATGAAGATGCTCCAAATCACAAGTTTCTTGGATCAAAAGATAGCCCTCGACGATCAACAACTTGTTTGTAAAGGCCAAAGGTGAGGAAACAACTCCTACTAGATCAATACTTAGAGAGAAGGCAAGGTTCTAGTGAGAGAAGCTCTCTAATGAAGTTTTGGAAAAGTAAGAGAGAGAAGAGATGTGAAAAAGTGATTTTAAAATGTCAAAACACGGAGCCTTAAACCAGTCGCCCCGCTCGAGCGTGGAAACCCCCACTCAAGCGTCACTCACAGACTCCCGCTCGAGCGTCCAAACCGCCGCTCGAGCGCCGGATACACGCTCCCAGCACTTTTGCTGAACCAGGTCCCCGCTCGAGCGTCACACACAAACTCCCGCTCGAGCGTCCAAACTGCCGCTCGAGCGTCCAACACTGCAGAGGAAATACTGGATGGGTGATTTTCCCGCTCGAGCGCCCAAACCCCCGCTCGAGCGTACAAGCAACAAAAGGTCCCCGCTCGAGCCTCAAAAGCTCCGCTCGAGCGGACAGGTCAAAATCTGGGCAACTACTCTTGGTTCCTAAGCTCAACCAACCTATTTCAAACCTGCCCAACACAACCCAAGACTCAAATACAAAGAGTAAAGGATGTAAACAAGATATATACAACACCCAATTCCACGGAACCTAAGTCCGGATACAACAATTAAAGAAAGAAAAACCGGGATCGCTATAACCTCCTCCTTAAAGAATTTCGTCCCCGAAAAAACAGGTTTTCTCCATTTCCAACAATATTACAACATAATATTAAACATTTTGACCCAATATCGATCTATCCCATCTCTTTTCAAGAGGCATTTCACATTATGCATAACAACCTGCATTATCAACATTTATTCCTTTGAAATTTACCAATTTCAACTCATTTTCCACAATTCCATAACACATGCAACATTAATATCATGCTTGCATTTTCACAAATATTCAACATACACAATGTTAACATAGCTTCCATTTACCAAAACATTCACAATGTTTTACAACTTAAGACATATATAATGCTCTTAAAGTTCAATAGTATTACAAAATTTCATTACATGATTACACATCAACAAACAAGTCCGGGTATTTCTCGCGGACTTCCAACTCACGTTCCCAAGTGGCTTCCTCCACTCTGTGATGCTTCCACAAAACCTTTACCAAGGGGATGGCCTTGCCTCGCAAGACTTGATCCCGCCTATCCAAGACCCGAACCGGCCTCTCCTCATACGAGGCATCCTCGTCTACCTCTAAATCGGTCCAATCCAACACATGGGACGGATCCGGCTCGTACTTCCGAAGCATACTAACATGAAACACGTCATGAACTCCGGACAACTGAGGTGGCAAAGCCAAACGATAAGCAACCTCCCCAATCCTCTTAAGGATCTCAAAAGGACCAATGACCCGAGGGGATAACTTCCCACTCTTCCCAAACCTCATCAATCCCCGCCTAGGTGATATCTTTAGAAAGACATGATCACCTACCTCAAACACCAAAGGTCTCCTCCTACGGTCAGCATACGATTTCTGATGACTCTGGGCTATAACAAGCCTCCTACGGATAAGCTCTACCTTCTCTGTCGTTTCCCTCACCAACTCCGGACCCAATAAAGGTGCATCACCCACCTCGGCCCAACAAACTGGAGACCTACACGGTCAGCCATACAAGGTCTCAAATGGTGCCATACCGGTGCTAGACTGGAAACTGTTATTGTAGGCAAACTCCACCAAGGGCAAGTGCCTCTCCCATGTCCCACTAAAGTCAAGAACACAACCTTGAAGCATATCCTCAAGGATCTGAATAGTACGCTCGGACTGCCCGTCAGTTTGAGGATGATAAGCCGTACTAAAGGTCAACTTAGTACCCAAGGCACTCTGCAAACTCTGCCACAACCTAGCAGTAAAACGAGGGTCTCTATCTGAGATGATCGTCACTGGGACCCCATGCAATCTCACTATGTCCCGAATATACAAGTCGGCAAGATGATCCACCGAATCTCTCACGCGCATAGGAATGAAGTGCGCCGACTTAGTCAACCGGTCTACAACCACCCAAATAGCATCACTACCCCGCTGAGTCCTCGGAAGACCTACAACGAAGTCCATAATGACATGCTCCCACTTCCACTCGGCAATAGGCAAGGGTTGCAACAAACCCGTTAGCCTCTGATGCTCGGCCTTCACATTGCTGACAAGTAAGGCACTTAGACACGAAGCTGCCACATCTCTCTCATAGCCCGCTACCAAAACTGGCGACCTAAATCCCGATACATCTTAGTGCCTCCCGGATGCACCGCAAGGCGCGAATGGTGAAACTCTCGGAATACCTCCTCTCGGCAAGACTCCGGCACAAACAAACGGTCTCGGTCTCTCACACTCAAGTTGAGATACACCATCAAACCCTTCTCAACCTTCCAACTGGAGATCTCTCTCGGAGGGATTCTACTTCAAGGTCACCTCTCTGTGCCTTTAACACTCGAGTCACAAGTGTAGGCTGCGCAACAACAGAAAACAAGGCCGCAGCCTCAATGGATTCGCCCAGAAAGCAAATCAAACTCGCCAAGTGCCCCCAACATCTCCCACTCCCGGATGGCTATACAAGCTACATCACTATGGATTTCCTGCTAAGGGCATCGGCCACAACATTTGGCCTTCCCCAGATGGTAATGCAACTCGAAGTCGTAATCCTCAATGAACTCCATCTACCTCCTCTGCCTCAAATTCAAGTCTTTCTGTGTAAACAGGTATTTCAAACTCTTATGATCCGATAACACCTTGAATCTCTCACCATAAAGGTAGTGCCTCCAGATTTTCAAGGCAAAAGATCACTGCTACTAACTCTAGGTCATGCGTAGGGTAATTCTTCTCCTGAATTTTCAATTGACGTGAGCCATAGGCTACCACTTTCCCCTCTTGCATCAACACACAACCCAAACCTCTCGTGAGGCATCATAATAGACTGCATAACCCAACATTCTCTCCGGAATAATTAAGACCGGAGCGGTGGTCAATCTAACCTTCAACTCCTGGAACGACTTTTCACAAGTCTCACTCTATACAAATTTGACTCCCTTCCGAGTCAATCTAGTCAACGGCGAAGCTAGCCTAGAGAAATCCTTCACAAACCGATGGTAATACCCAGCTAATCCCAGAAAACTGCGGATCTCAAAAACACTCTTAGCTGTGCCCAATCTTGCACTACCTCAGTCTTGGATGTATCAACAAACACCCCTTCTCTGGATACCACATAGCCTAAGAACTTGACTTCTCCTAGCCAAAACTCACACTTCCCAAACTTGGCATACAGCCTATGGGCTCTAAGCAACTCAAGCACCACTCTCAAGTGTGCCTCGTGCTCCTCCTCTGAAGGTGAATAAATCAGAATGTCGTCCACGAAAACGACCACAAAAAGATCTAAGAATTTCGAAGATCCGGTTCATCAAGTCCATAAAGACTGCCGGTGCATTGGTAAGCCCAAATGGCATCACCAGAAACTCATAATGGCCATACCGCGTACGGAATGCCGTCTTCGGAATATCCTCCTTCCTGACCCTCAACTGGTGGTAACCCGATCTCAAGTTTATCTTAGAGAAACAACGGGAACCCTTCAACTAGTCAAACAGATCATCTATACGGGGCACAGGGTACTTATTCTTAACTCTAGCCCGATTCAACTTTCGGTAGTCGATACAAAGTCTCAAGGCACCATCTTTCTTTTTAGCAAAGAGGGCCGATGCTCCCCACCGCGAAACACTAGGGCGAATGAAGCCCTTATCTAGCAATTCCTAGAGCTGAACTTTCAACTCAACCAACTCTGCTGGAGCAAAACGGTAAGGTGCCATAGAAATCGGTGCCGTGCCGGGCACTAAATCAATAGAGAACTCTATCTCTCGGTGAGGTGGCAAATCAACGAGATCCTCGGGAAAAACATCCGAATACTCACAAACCACCCTCGGGCAATACAATCTGGGTCTCATCACACTCACCACTCATGAAGCTAGCAAGTAGACCACTAAGCTCACTCCGCCCTCGCAGATCATACATCGGTGGCAACACATTACCAACCCGATCCCCCAAGAAATGGAAACACTCCCTGCTCAAGGTACAAACTATGACCCTCTAGCGGTAGCAATCAATAACAGCCCGGTATGACGATAGTCAGTCCATACCCAAAATAACATCAAAGCCCTTCATGGGCATAACTACATAAGGAAAAGGAGCCTATGGTCGGGACCTCTATATCACACCCTCTACATCCGTGTTCAAAATCCAATTCACCCCCAACAGGCGATACAATACAAATAGGAGATGCTAATAGTGCCAACTCCAACTCCAAGACAGATGCAAATGCAGCAGATACAAAAGAATGAGACGCACCCGTATCAATCAATACACTAGCAACCGAGTTGCAAAACAGAAAGGTACCTCTCACAACTGATGGAGCCGGTACTAGGTCCTGCGCGGTAACAGCATACACGCGCCCTGTAGGCCCCTGATCCACCTGCTCACCTCTAGGAGCATACGACTGCTGCACAGACTGGGATGACGAAGCTCCCGGATTGGCCCTCGAAGGCCTGCACAGACTGAGCTGGCTGATAACTCTGCGTCTGCCTAGAACCAGACGCTCCCGAAGTGGCACTCAACTGTGGGCAAAACCTCTTCAGGTGCCCAGGCTGTCCACACTGATAACAAGACAAAGGCTGGCCCCTGCCCTGACTCTGGCCCTGAGGTCGAGCCGAAGAAGAAGTAGCTCGCTGACCCCCCCATTTCTGTCGGCAAACTGAAGACTTGTGACCCAGCTGGCCACATGCGAAACAAGTCAAGCCTCCCTGACTACCTCTCCCGGAGCCTGCACTCGGTACCGAAAAGGTCGATCTAGCCAAACCACCCTGAGACTGCTAAGGGTTAAAACCTCTCTGTCTCCTGCCATCACCCTGGCCATCTTGGCTCCTCTTGGAACCTCTATGCTTCTCCTCATCCTCCCCCTGCATCATAATCTCCATATGAGCTGCAGCATCCACCAAATGTCTATACTCTCGAATAAAAGATCCTCTAACCCTCAACTTGAGTCCGCCTCAACTTCCGCTCAAACTCAAAGTAACGGCATTCCTCGGACGCCACAAGTTCAGGTGCAAACCTGGACAAGCTAGTAAATGTGGCCTCAAACTCGGCCACTGACAAGCCCTGCTGTTTAAGCTGGCAAAATTGTTCCCTCAGCTTCTCCCTAGCAGCTGAAGACAAGAACTTCTCCTGGAAAGCATTTACAAAAGCCTCCCATGCACCACCAATACTGCCCTTCTCGTACTTCCACCATTGACCCGTGTCTCCCTTCAATTGGAAGGATGCCAAGGTCACCTTTAACGCCTCGTCCTCGATGCCAAGCATCTCGAACGTCTTCTCTATCTGTTCTAATCACTCGTTAGCCTTAAGTGGCTCCTTCGGGTCCCCAAAAAACTCGTCCGGATTAGACCGGAAGAACTCTCTCTTTAAGAAAGAAGGCCCTGCCTCAGCAACCTGATTCTCAGCTCTAAGAATACCCAAAGCTCCTGTTATTTCTCGGGCCAAGGCACCCATAGCCTGCTGACCCGCTGGCTTGGCCACATTGGCCTGGCCAATTCCCTCCTGCACTGCCGGAATCTTATTCGGTAAAGGCACTTCCTGCCTCCTAGGCCTACCACGCCTACCTCCTCGTCCAGACATCCTAATAAAGGAAACGAAGAACATTAGCACATTCACAAATGTGCCGAAACTAAACACTCGCGTCCTAATGCATGGACAACTTTAATTCACTCCACGTAAGCATATAAACACATAAGCACTTACGAATTTCATTTCCGGATAATGACAATCCCGAGGCGTTACTAAAGTTCCGGTTAGAAACAGCATTGATCAAGTGCTTTTCCAACAAGACTCCCAGAAACCCAAGGATCCAATCAACATCCTAGAAATCAAATCCCACACCCACGTAGTCACATAAGCATGTTATCAATTTAAACACATAGCATATGACACTACAATAGGTTTGTCTCTCTCTGACCTCCACCCTTCTGCGGGCAAACCGAAGCCTTGTGACCCAGCTGGCCACACTTGTAACAGGTGAACTCTCCCTAATTGCCTCTCCCCGAGCCTGCACTCGGCACTGGAAAGGTCGATCTAGCAACTCCGTCCTGAGACTGCTGAGGGTTATAACCCCTCTGTCTCCTGCCATCACCCTGGCCATCTTGGCCCCTCTTGGAGCCTCTATGTTTCTCCTCCTCTTCCTCCTGCATCATAAGCTCCATATGAGCTGCAGCATCCACCAAATGCCTATACTCTCGGATGTAAGACCCACCAATCCTCAACTTGAGGCCACGCCTCAACTTCCTCTCAAACTCATAGCAACGGCGTTCCTCGGTCGCCACGAGTTCAGGTGCAAACCTGGACAAGCTAGTAAATGTAGCCCCAAACTCGGCCACAGACAAACCCTCCTGTTTAAGCCGGCTAAACTGATCTCTCAGCTTCTCCCTAGCAACTACAGATAAGAACCTCTCCTGGAAAGCATTCACAAACGCCTCCCATGTACCGCCAACACGGACCTTCTCGTACTTCCACCATTGACCCGCATCTCCCTTCAGCTGGAAGGATGCCAAGGTCACTTTTAGTGCTCCGTCCTCGATGCCAAGCATCTCGAACGTCTTACTCATTTGTTCCAACCACTCGTCTGCCTTAAGTGCTTCCTTTGGATCTCCAACAAACTCGTCTAGGTTAGACCAGAAGAACTCCCTCTTCAAGAAAGAAGGCCCTGCCTCAGCAACCCCAAAGCTCCTGCTATCTCTCGGGCCAAGGCACTCATAGCCTGCTGACCCGCTGGCTCGGCCACATTGGCCTGACCAACTCCCTCTTGTACTGCCGGAATCTCATCCGGTATAGGCACTTCCTGCCTCCTAGGCCTACCATGCCTGCCACCTCTTCCTCGTCCTGACATCCTAATAAAGGTAACACAGAACGTTAGCACATTTATAAACGTGCTGAAACTAAACATTCACGTCCTAATACATGGACAACTGTAATTCACTCCACATAAGCACATAAACACATAAGTACTTACGAATTTCATTTCCGGATAATGATAGTCCCGAGGCGTTACTAGAGTTCCGGTTAGAAACAGCATTGATCAAGTGCTTTTCCAACAAGACTCCCAGAAACCCAAGGATCCAATCAACATCCTAGAAACTAAATCCCATACCCAAATAATCACATAAGCATGTTATCAATTAAACACATGGCATATGACACTACACCTAAGTCTCTACCAAGCGAGACAAACCCATTGTGATCCTAATCACTTCCCACGTACCCAAAGTATTCGAACCCGGTACGCTCTGACACCAAGTTGTAACGCCCTCAAAATAATAACATTAAACCCATCAATATAGACATGCATTGATATATAAAAGTTCCACATTCTTTCATTTCATCAGAGTTTGATTACAAAAAGTATTACATGTTAACAACAAAAGCAAATGCCCTACGGGCTTACAGCTTTCCAAGTTAACACTTAGTTACAAAAAGAGAGTACTAACTCATTTACACATTAAGCCCTTGGCTTGAATTTACATGTAATACATCAAAAAGAAAGACAACAAAAGTCTGCCCGCCTCTAGCCTCCCAAGCTATGTCCTTGGAGGTGGCATGCTACCTGTACCTGAAAATTATGTTCCCATATAGGGTGAGCCACAGCCCAGTAGAAATACACTAAACCAGTTATGAACAATGACTAAAAGATTAGCAGTTGATAGATGGCCAATACTAATACATCCACATGTATCACTTTACAGTTTCATGACATACAAGTCCTTGTTACAATTCATTTTCCATTTCTTTTCAATTTTCAATTCACAACCATGGCTCAGCACCTGGCCAAACAACTTATATGAGACAGTAACTCATATTAAACATTTTCCCATTTCATAACAGATAAACATATAAGCTATATCAACACTTCCATATATATGCATAGGAGCAATATCACACTTCCAAAGACAAGCATATGAGCTGTGTCAACACATCACTAGACAAGCATATGAGCTGTATCTATGGAGTCCATCCCCTATCTTCTCCCAACAACATCCGGTTTAGAGGTCCATCCCCTATCATCCCCCAAACCGTGGAGTACATCCCCTATCTCCTCCCACACAACACAATGCATATAAACAATTATTATACACATCATCAATCAATATATAAAGTTAATGTATTCTTTCCACTGTCATACTTAATGACACATTCCGGTGATTAGTTTCAATTTGCCTAATCATCATGCATTATCTACAACAATCAAGACTATCTTCCACCGATAGCCCAAAGCAGTTATTTCTATACAGAATATAAATGCAACAAATGGATATATAATCAACATTCCAACAAGGTGAGCGATAAACAATCTAACTACACCCTTTAATCCCAAACATTCTCAAGCTCAACATTCCCAATTCAATTCCTCATTTCTCACAATTAATTATACAAATTAATTAATCAATGTAATTAGGGCATTTTCCATAATTAACATTTCAACCCTTAGGTTCCATTTTCATCAATGTTTCAACATTTATTCCGTTTCTCCATGCCAAACATGCATCTAGGTTCATTTTAATTAAAACCCCAACTTTTGTAAAATTACACAAAGGCCCAAAGTTTTCTCAAAATTACACAACAACTTCTAACATATCAAAATGCTAAAATTTAAAGACAAAGCTCATAAAGAGGAGTAGGGTATCCCTACCTCAAAGCTTGAGATCAAATGGAGATGATGACCAACACCCAACTTGCTCCAAAACCAAATATTTTCAGATTAAATCGAAGCCCAAGTCACCCTCTACCTTTTTAACAAAGCACTTAGGGTAGATTGACACTAGAAGGAGATGATTTCTTAGAGAGAAGGCAAGTCTAGAGAGAGAGGGTCTCGAATTTAGGGTTTAAAGATAAAAAAGTTGTGAAAAAGTGATGTTCTCTTCGGCTGCTGCTAACTGATATAAACAGGCTCGCTCGAGCGAAGGCTTGGTCGCTCGAGCGACCAGACACAAGAAACTGACCTCACTCGAGCGAAGACACGCTCGCTCGAGCCAATAGTTCAAATCCTCAGATCTGCAACCAGACGCTTGCTCGAGTGAAGAACTGCTCGCTCAAGCGAAGAACAAACCAGATCGCTCGAGCGAAGAAAAGTTCGCTCGAGCTAAGAAATGCAACTTTCAGGTCTGGAACCAGACACAATCGCTCGCTCGAGCGAAGCCACCCTGGCTCGAGCCACCAGACACAAAAATTTACTCTCGCTCGAGCGACCAAATCCTCGCTCGAGCGAAGGACCAAAAACAGAAGCTCGCTCGAGCAACGAAGAGCTCGCTCGAGCGAAGACCCAAAATTCTGGGCAGCAACACTTGGCTCCCAAACACAACCAACCTATAACAAACCTGCCCAACACATCCTATAACTCAAATACAAAGTAGGAAAGGATGTAAACAAGATAATAATCAACTACTAACATCAACGGACACGTGTCCGGATCACTGTACAACAAGGGTAAACCCGGGATCGCTATAATTCCATAAATTCATAACTTTCCCAAATTAATTATACCAATTAATTTATTCAACAAATTAGGGTTTTCTACCCCATTTCCCAATATTGACCCAATGGTCCACATTTCAACAACCAACAACAATCTCACTATTTTGAAACCCAAAATACATATTTAAGAATCAAAATAACAAAACCCTCTTTTAACATTTTCAAATCCTAACTTCCCAAAATCAACCATTTAACAAAATGCCCAAAAATCTAGGTCAAAACCCATAGTAGTGAGTAGGAATCCCTACCTTAAATTCGGAGTCCAAGGGAAGAAGATGACGAAAATGAAGATGCTCCAAATCACAAGTTTCTTGGATCAAAAGATAGCCCTCGACGATCAACAATTTTTTTGTAAAGGCCAAAGGTGAGGAAACAACTCCTACTAGATCAATACTTAGAGAGAAGGCAAGGTTCTAGTGAGAGAAGCTCTCTAATGGAGTTTTGGAAAAGTAAGAGAGAGAAGAGATGTGAAAAAGTGATTTTAAAATGTCAAAACACGGAGCCTTAAACCAGTTGCCCCGCTCGAGCGTGGAAACCCCCGCTCAAGCGTCACTCACAGACTCCCGCTCGAGCGTCCAAACCGCCACTCGAGCGCCGGATACACGCTCCCAGCACTTTTCCTGAACCAGGTCCCCGCTCGAGCGTCCAACTCCCCGCTCGAGCGTCACACACAAACTCCCGCTCAAGCGTCCAAACTGCCGCTCGAGCGTCTAACACTGCAGAGGAAATACTGGATGGGTGATTTTCCCGCTCGAGCGCCCAAACCCCCACTCGAGCGTACAAGCAACAAAAGGTCCCCGCTCAAGCGTCAAAAGCTCCGCTCGAGCGGACAGGTCAAAATCTGGGCAACTACTCTTGGTTCGTAAGCTCAACCAACCTGTTTCAAACCTGCCCAACACAACCCAAGACTCAAATACAAAGAGTAAAGGATGTAAACAAGATATATATAACACCCAATTCCACGGAACCTAAGTCTGGATACAACAATTAAAGAAAGGAAAACCGAGATCGCTATACGGCCTTTTCTCCCCAGCCATCACGCTGCAGTTTCGGCCACCGTCCTTCGCCATTGCTCAATTGAAAAACCTAGCCCACACTTCTCCTTAAAACCCAAGTATTAAAGAGAAGGAAAGTAGAGCCTTATAACCAGCATAGATGGGACAACTTCAACTGATGTGAGACACATTCCAACACACCCTCCTGGACCACAATATACAGTAGCAGGACAAACGACACACCAATCACAGGCCCAACCAAGCTTTGATACCAAGTTGAAAAGTACAGCCCACACTTCTCTTTAAAACTCAGATATTAAAGAGAGAGACCACAACATACAGTAGCCGAAAAAACGACACACCAATCACAGGCCCAACCAAGTTCTGACACCAAATTGAAAAGTACAGCTCATATTTCTTCTTAAAACTCAGGTATTAAGGAGAGGAAAATTAAAACTTTATAATCAATACAGATAAGACAACTTCAAATAATATAGGACACATTCCAACATGCTCAACCAACAGCCCACATTCAAGATCTTTCCTCTCCCTTTCTCAAATTTACCCATCTCTCAGATTCACAGAGTCTCCCAAACCTAAAATTTTTTAATCAAACCCATCATCCACAATTGTTTAATAAAACCCATCATCTTTCACAATTTTTACAGTCAAACCCATATGACATTCTCTCTCTCGGGTCTACACTTGTTTTCTATTCAAACAAAACAATTTGTTTTTCAACTCAATCGCATGGACTTGTACCACCATTATATATATATATATATATATCCTTTTCTCTCTCTCTGTCTCTTTTTTTTTTTCCTTCTTTTTCATACACCCATGTGGTTTTCTCTCTTTTTGTTTCTACAAAATCTATTCTCTTTTTCTCTCCACTTACATGGATTTTTTTTTAATATTAAAAAAAATAATTTAGAGAATTGACACTTTTCAAACTATTTAGAAAAATAACTTACTTTTTAAAATCGCATTTTGAAAATGCAATTTTAAATTGAAATTGCATTTTCAGCATATAATTTCACCTTGAAATCGCATGTTGAAAATGCAATTTATGATGACATGGACTTCACTAAGATATATTACATTTTGAAAATTCATTTTCAATTTCAAAATTGTATTTTCAAAATGCGATTTCAAAAAGTAGGTTAGTTTTCCAAATAGTTTGAAAAGTGAATCAATTCTCTAACTTGTTTTTTTTTTTTAGAGTAAAAAAAGAACTCCACTTACATTCTCTCTAAAAAAAATGATTACATGAGTTGTTCTTAATCTTCCGTCACTCTCCATTTAAATACAAATTCCTTTTTACAATATTATTCTACAAAAGTGAAAAGTGTGTGATTGTTCTGATTGAGTGTATGGGTGATGGAATAGTGGTAATAAAGATGAAGAAAGGAAGAGGAAAACGAAAGAAGGGAAAGAAGAGAATAGAAAAAAAAAACAAAAAATAATGTAGTATTGATGTTGGTTGCAGGGACAACCATGGAGAAAATGAATGGAAGATTTGAGTGTTGAATTTTGACTTCACAATCAAATCAAATATCTTTGTTGAGATCCTAGAACTAAGTCGTAGAACACGTGCAGAAATAGAAAAGCTCAACATCTACACATAAAGAGACAATAAGACCAAGTCGTAGAACACGTGCAGAAATAGAAAAGCTCAACATCTACACATAAAGAGACAATAAGACCGAAGATATTTCGACGATCAAGTCAATCAACAATCTCACAAATATCTAGGCTCAAGTAAACAAACAACTCTCAAGTAAAGCATAAAATAAAGCGTACCTTAGACCCACAGCGTGCTCCCTTTATATATTCAACAATGGCCAATTTCCCTAGAAATCTTAGTTTATAGAACTCTATCCTTTTCAGGGATAACACTTATTAAGAACTCCTCCAATTTGGAATAGGATTAACTCTCTCATGAGTCTAACATATTCAAACAGAGAGTCTGTCATCATTTAGGATTCTAATCCCTCATTCGAACATCTCGGATTTAGATATGGTCTGACCATACCTCGGTCAATCAGAATCACTCACGTGCACCGTGGCTAACACCTAGGCCATGTAAGCAACTCAAAATTATATCTCCACACCAAATAAATAATAATAATAATAATAATAATAATAATAATAATAATAATAATAATAATAATAATAAAAGAAAGTAAAGTAAAAAGAGGAGGTCATGAACATTGGTAATAAAGTTTGTAAAATTAGCTACGTTATATGATTGAGTACAAACTTTGAATGCCATTTTATAAAATGGAGAATCACAAATAAGTTAGAATTAAAAAAATATTTATAAAAAAATGCTAAATATTATAAATATTAATAATTAAAATTATAAATTTTTTTACTAACATATAATAATTTTAAAAAATTTCTCCTGAATAATAATTTTTCTCTTTATTAAATTAGGTAATATGCCTGCTCTAGATCCCTTTTGAATTAATTATTAAAGAAAGGCTGAAACATTTTATTAAACACTAGATAAAGACTTCCTTGTGAATTAATTATTAAAGAAAGACTGGACCATGTTAACTTAAGCAGACTTCAACCGATACATATGGCTAAAAATTAGTAATTGGTCCAGGAATGTCATTGTTGGCTACATATTTTGTAAAAGGCCAGTTATAATTCGATGCGTGGCAGAGTAAGGGTAATATAGGAAGACTATTCAAGTCTTCGATCCTGATCATACACGTGGCAGTTAATATTGGTTCTCACGTGATCTGAGTAGCATTGGATCAGTAAAGAGATACAAAGTGACGTGGCTTCAACGGTTACTCACATTCAAATTCAAATATAGGAGGGAAGCCTAACTGCAAGTGATGGCGTAGTGGAACTACTTATAAGGCAACATGTTCAGCGATCATGAAGGAGCAGTTCGACGGTTTGAAGTGTAGTTCGAAGGTCATCTTTGACAAGTATAAATAGCAGGGAAGCCCCCAGAAAAAAGCCTCAGACTCAGATCCAACAAACCAGTCATTTACTTCATATTTTCTTTTCCAGCTTTACATTTCCAGTCTTTACATTTCCTGTTCTTTAAATTCCTGTTCTTTACATTCCTACACTTTAAATTCCTACACTGTACTTCGTTTATAGGAGTAGTTTCAAGTAGATTGTTGCTGTAAACCTCTACGAGGATGAGTTTGGATCAGTGTAAGTTTTCATTCTAATGAAATACGTCGATTGTTCTTCATTTAATTGTTGTTTCACTTAATTTCTCCTAAGTCAAGCCACCAGTAAAAGCCCTCTTCATTGAGGCTGGAAGAACTAAAACACAATCGTCTGATAATTGGTTGCCAATTAAAATTTCTGTAAGGACTGATTGATCCTTGCTGGCACGCTCGCATTTACAAAAATACCCTTCGAAAGCCAAAAAGCCAACATATATTTTTGGTACGCCCGGTGGGACTAATTGAAATGGCTAGAAGAAGACGACAAGGAGAAAATGAACGCTTGGAAGAAGGCGTAGAAGGAGAGGTAGAAATACCTAATCCAGAGGATAATGTGGTAACACATCCTGTGGAAACTCCCATGTTATCAGAACCTATGGTCGAACAAACCAGTACTTCAAGACAAGAACCACATGTTCATAGTATTGGACGAAACTAGGGAATTGGACCATCCACTATTCCATCTACTCAACCAATAAATCCATGGGATGGCTTAGTAGATGCCATGGGACAGCAATTAATGAACACAATGGAAAGGTGTGCAACATCCTTTTTGGATCGAATGAATAACCACTAACCAACAAACACAAGACACACAGAGAAAGTTTTAAATGTTCCTCAGCAAAGATTGGCTAGCGATAAACAGCCTATGCAAGTTAATGGACATTCTAATGGTCAAACTAGTAATCAGAACTGTGAAAGACCATCACTTTAGTCTTGGTATGAACCCATTTCGAGGCCTATAGCAGGTCAAAATGCCTCAATACTCAACAATGAAGCCATACAAGTTGGTGGATCTGGCCTAGTACAAGAAACTGGCATAAGAATGGTCACAAATCCCATGTTTGAAGCCATACCTGGCACTAGGGAGTATAATAATCCCTTATTCGAATTTATACCGGGGGGGTTGAAAGGTTTTCCCACAAATGGAAGGGACACAATACTTGTTCCAGCACCTTTCGCAGGTCCTTTCGCAGGACAGGCTCAAAGGGGTTACCCACACCCCCAACAGCAACCTACACCACAAGGACAACCAGTCCCAAATGTACCACCTTATGGACCAAGAGGACCACAAGCGCAAGTTTGTCCACCAAACCCTGTGTTGTTCCTCCAGTAGTGGTTCAGCAAGCACAAAATATGGTCCCTAGGGACCATATTGCTGATATTGTTAGAGAGATGTGTGGACCGATGGCTCGGGGGGTCCAGACTCCTGTGTACAGAAAACCATACCCAGAATGGGTAGATAGGGTACATGAATACCCAAGGGGGTTCAGGATACTAGATTTTACCCTTTTCTATGGGAGTGGAAACCAATCAACAGTAGAGCATATTGCTAGGTTTGTTGCTCAATGCGGTGAATTTATTAATCATGACTATATGAAACTGAGATTATTCCCAAATTCTCTAACCGGGGGAGCATTTGTATGGTACATCAACCTTACACCTGGCTCTATTCAAACTTGGCAACAAATGGAAGAGGCATTTCATGCCCAATTCTTCCAATCGAAGCCAGAGGTTTCCATGGCAGACTTGGCAAGATTGAGTCAAAGGCCTAAAGAAAAGGCTACTCAGTTTATTGCTAGATTTAAAAGGGCTCGAAATAAATGTAGAGTCATCCTGCCAAAGCCAAAATTTGTAAGATTGGCTCAAAATGGTTTAGAGTTCAGGCTTCGAAAGAAGTTTGACTCAACTGAATTCGGAGATTTGGTGGAACTAACCTATAAGGTGTCCCGGTATGAAACATTATTAAAGGAGGAACAAGATCGAAATAATGCATCATATAAGACATATTATAGAGATCCTAATTATGAGATCGATGCAGCAAAGATTGTGGGCAAAGAACATGTGATCTGTGAGGCATTAATTCATAAGGATACAACAATTGACCAGCAGTTTAAAAAGAAAGACGTTCATAGGAAGTACTCTTTCGATTTAACAAGAGCAGATGACATTTTTGATCATTTGCTTGAGGCCAATTTCCTTAAGTTACCAAAAGGAGTAAAACTGCTATCTCCAGATGAACTTAAGGGAAAAGTATATTGTAAATGGCATAACTCTTGGTCTCACTCGACTAAAAACTGCATTGTTTTTCGAGACAGGATCCAAGAACAAATTCGGAAAGGAAGTTTGAAATTCCCAGCCAAAGCAGAAAAGGCCATGGGGATTGACAGTAACCCATTTCCAGAAGTTGGAGAGGTGGTAGCCAATGTCATTATGTCAGATTGCCAGAACTTGTCCTTGACAGAGTTGGGAGAGGTCAATGTGCAGATGCATGTTGCCAACCAGACAACCATCAAGAAGGACATTAGAAACCCACCAGCTATTGGACAAGGTTTTTCACACCAGAGGGAACACTCTGATGAAGAATCACTGGATGATGATTCCTTGGAGGCAACAATAATGCAAAGGATGTGTCCCAGGTGCAGACTGAGTTATAAGTGGTTGAAAGGGCTTCCAATTGATGGGAAGCAATATTACAGGGATGTGTAGAGACGTCCTAAACCCACCAATGCTCATAACAAAAGGCCGTATCCGGCTAGTGTTAGGCAGCAGCCATTAGTAGTTGAACCAGCAGTCGATAGAATGCATGCTAAAGGCAAGAGGCCCTTGTATGAGTCTAGGTCACCCAACTATTACAGAATGGAGAGCAATCATTCTGAAAGAAGACTGGAGAAGAGTTCAGGTTATGGGATCAAAGTCAGAGATTGGCCCCTTAGACCAACCTCACGCAGGACAAAAAGTGGCCACCTTCATCGAAGGCCTGAATCAGGCTTGAAACATGAGGTCAGGGCCAAGCAATTGTCTTCACAGCTAGCTTCGAAGATGGCTTCGAAGGTAGAAAGAAGCAGTTCAACATCTGAGTCAGTAAGTTTGTGGGTATCTGGAGTTCCAGATTGGTTTGTGATGCAAAACAAACCTAGGGAAGTGCCTACCCAGAGAGATGTTGGAAGCCAAGGAAGAATGGTTAAACCTCGTTTGGTGGCTCCGAACAATTGGGTATTGTCTAAACACCCAAAGACAAAGGAACTAGATATGGTCCCAGCCATTTCGAGATCATAAAGGAGAAAGATTCAGCGCAGGTACACTCAGCACCAGCAAGATATGAAAGAAAATGGAGAGAACTCTTCATTGGTCCAGACAGAAAGAAAGAAGACTCCAAAATCAGACCATACTCCAAAGCCAACTCTACAAAGCAAAATGGGTGGCAGCAAAGAACAGTTGGCCAAGGTTCATTCTGAACTAAAAGCCAGAGAGAAGTCTAGCTTAGCAGGATTGAAGAAAGCTCTGATGGAGAGTGATAGCGAGACAGAAGAAGAAATTGGCATAAGCCAAAAGAAAGAAATGGTGGAGGAAGAAATGTTCGAAGCCTTCATGGCTGAGCAAACATTTCTGGTTGAAAAACCAGTCGAGAAAAACCATTCAAAGGAACCTGTTAGCAATGAAGTGCCAGAATGCAGCATGGAAGATGCTTCTGAGGTAACTGATCAAGGTAGCCAAGAGCGGAAGCAGGCACAGCCAGCCATCCAGTTTGGTTCATTTCCTTCAGTATCAGTCAATATGGTACATATACTACCTCATGAGTTCCAAGCCGGAGATGGGGACCAAGATAATCAAGAAATTGATCCAATTCCAGTTTCTAGTGAAGTCTCACAAGTGAGTATGGTACAGGATGATTCCGGAATGGCTACCCCAATGGAAACTGAATATGAGAGCGAAGAAGAGGTGAGCATTAACCTCTTATATCCTTTTGAGTATCCCTCGAATTCTATAGCATAACATGTCAAGCCTTTGTACATCAAGGCTTTCTTCGATGGGATACAATTGAACCGAGTCCTGATAGATAATAAGGCAACAGTGAACTTACTACCGAAATCTTCTTTGAAGAAACTAGGGAAAAAGAATCCCAGGTTGATCCCAACCAGCATAACCATTGCTGGCTTCGCTGGAGACAAACAGATGGCTCAGGGAATTCTGCCCATCAACCTGAGTGTGGGAACCAGGGACTGTATGACAGCATTCTTCGTAATCGACAGTAATGCTAAATACAATGCTTTACTTGGGAGAGATTGGATTCATACTAACAAATGTGCGCCTTCCTCTTTGCATCAGAAAATTATGATGGCTTTAGGCAATGGAGAGACAGAGGAAATTGATGCAGATCCTCAACCTTTCATAGCCTGTGCAGACTTCGCAGAGGCCAAATTGTATATTGAGGGAGTGACACCACTCAGTATACTAAGGAAACCTGATGGCTCAGCCGAAGTGACGGCTGATGAGGAAGTGACACACCTGAAGCACTTAGTCCAGGAGAGTGCTGATGAAGAGGTTGTCGTTAAAGATGACAATGATGCCTGGTTGTAGGCAAAGAGATAAAGCACAAAAAGCCAAGTCCTTGGCTTTAATTCAGTTCTCAACATTGGATGTAAAAGCAATAGTCCACAAAGTACAGGAGCAAGAGAGATAGGCCATGATAATTGGCTGCAGACAGGAGCAGTAACAGGTCAGAGTTTTGACCCTTGATAAATACTGTGCATTGGACATTGAAACAAAAGTTTAGGAGATACAGGAAGAGGAAGCCTTATGGACAAATTTTGTCTATGAGGAGGAGGGCAAAGATGTTGAATTAAAGAACCTGTGAGCAGAACAAAGCAAGGAGATTTCTTCGAAGGAAAAAGAAATCAAAGAAGAAGCTTTGATAAGTTCTCAGACACAAGACCCCTTTGAAGAAGTAAATTTAGGGGAAGGTTCTGTACAACAACCCACCTATATAAGCGCTTGTTTGAATGCTCTTGACAGGGACCAGTTGTTGGTTGTTCTAAAGAAATATAGAGATTGCTTTGCATGGTCTTATAATGAACTACCAGGATTGGATAGGTCATTGGTGGAACATAGGCTACCTATGAAGCTTAACTTCAAGCCATACAAGCAAAAACCAAGAAGAATGAGTCCAGAAGTAACTCAGAAAGTCAAGGAGGAGATTCTTAGACTACTCAAACAGCCAGGTATGTTGAATGGCTATCTAATATTGTGCCTGTAGTTAAGAAGAATGGTAAAATGAGGGTATGCATTGATTTCAGAAACTTGAATCTAGCAACTCCGAAAGATGAGTACCCTATGCCTATAGTAGATTTGCTGGTAAATAGTTCAGCAGGGCATCAAATTTTATCAATGATGGATGGGCACTCTGGTTGTAACCAAATCTGCATTGCAGAGGAGGATGTCCACAAGACAGCATTCAAATGTCCTGGAAATATTGGCATCTTCGAATGGGTTAAAATGCCATTTGGCCTGAAGAATGCTGGGGCTACATATCAGAGGGCCATGAACACTATCTTTCATGACCTCATTGGAGGGTATTTAGAGTGTTATATTGATGACATTGTAGTGAAATTCCAGTCCATGGAGGAGCATCTGTTTCATTTAGAAGCAGCTTTTGAAAGAATGGGGAAGTTCAAGTTGAAACTCAATCCTCTTAAATGTGCTTTTGGTGTATCATCTGAAAACTTCTTGGGTTATGTAGTGCACAAGAAAGGAATACAGATTGATCAGAATAAAGCCAAATCCATCATTGAAGTCAGGCCTCCATCAAGTAAGAAATAATTACAAAGGTTCCTTGGACAGGTTAACTTTCTTCGAAGGTTCATTTCTAACACTGCAGGGAAAACTAAAGTATTTTCTTTCTTGTTAAGGCTGAAAGATGAAGAGGAATTTGTGTGGACAGCAGAGCATCAAATTGCTTTCGAAGGTATCAAAGCCTACTTGGCCAACCCTCCAGTGCTGATGCCACCAAAGGGTAATAAGCCCTTGAAGTTGTACATAGCTGCAGCAGAAGATTCATTGGGAGCTTTCTTGGCCCAAGACAATGAAGAAGGCAAGGAGCAAGCTGTTTATTACCTTAGTAGGTTTTTAAATTCTTGTGAATGTAAATATTCAGCTGTTGAAAAGCTGTGTCTTGCTTTGTATTTTGCTACAATGAAATTAAGATACTATCTTTTGCCTACAACTGTCTTGGTAATTGCAACCACAGATTTGGTTAAGTACATGTTATCTAGACCTATGTTGAGGGGAAGAATTGACAAGTGGATACTAGCATTATCAGAATTTCATCTAGAATATGTCCCTCAAAGGGCAGTAAAAGGGCAAGTTTTAGCCAATTTTCTGGCAAACCATCCATCTCAAACAGAGAGCCAAGAGATAATGGAACTTGGTATGGCTAGTGTTGAGCCATGGCAAATGTGGTTCGATGGATCGAAAGTCAATGGTTTAACTGGAATTGGTATTGTGATTAAGTCTCCACAAGGGGTAGAGACCACACATGGTTTTAGAGTGGATGAAGCTACCTGTTCCAATAACCAAGCTGAATATGAAGCCTTAATAGTGGGACTAGAAATTCTTATTGGATTACAAGTTCATGCAGTTGACATATTTGGAGATTCTCAATTGGTGGTTAACCAAGTGAAAGGGATTTTCAAGTGTCAAAGCATAAGTATTTTGCCATACTATGTTGTTGCATTACATTTGCTTTCTCAATTTCAGATATCAAATGTAACTCATGTCCCAAGATTCTAGATTAATAAAACCAATGATGTGGCTCAGAAAGTTTCAAATTTCAAGAGAAGGGATAATACCCAAAGGGACATAAGCCAAACAACATATCAGAGATTAATACCAACTTTGAATAAAAGGAGTGTGGTCTTGGAAGTCAATCATAATGACTTACAAGAACAAGATTGGAGGCATCCAATAATGCAGTACTTGGCTGGTCCATCTTCGAAGGCCAGTAGGAAAATTAAATTGCAGTCTATGCAATATATGATATATGGTAATGCTCTCTACAAAAGAGGGGGAGATAGCTTATTGCTGGAATGTTTAGGCCCAAAAGAAGCATTAACAGCTATGGCTGAGGTTCATGAAGGCATCTGTGGTGCTTATCAGCCTGGTGTAAACATGAGGCAGTTACTTCGAAGGCACTCCTACTATTGGCCAACTATCCTTAAAGACTGCATAGAATATGCAAAGGGTTGCCAGGCATGTCAAAAGCATGGCACAATAAGGCATGTGCCCATAACTGACCTACATGCAGTAGTGAAGCCTTGGCCATTTAGAGGATGGGCCATGGATATGATGGGAAAAATACACCCACCTTCTTCGAAGCATCATTGTTTCATTCTAGTGGCCACTGATTATTTCACTAAGTGGGTCGAAGCTAAGCCATACAAGGCTGTAGGTGAGAAAAGGCTGCAAGCAGGAGTTAGGCTTGTTTTTGTTGAAATGAAGTTGGAGGAAGTGGAGGCTCGTAAGGAGGGAAAACTTTCTCCGCAGAAAGGGTAAGCTTCAACCTCTCTATCCAGGAAAGTTTTTTCGGAGGAGGAGGTATAAAGGCCCCCATTTCGAAGGAAAGAGGAAACCGAGGAACATTGACGCAATCGAGCCAGTCAGAAGGATGAAGCTTCGCTGTCTTGGCCAAAAATGATGGATTATACCCTTGTGCCTCTTCGAGGCGTCAAGCGGCATGCACTATTTTTGTAGGCATGGAGGATGTGTGCCATGGCACAAGCAAATTCTCCTCCAAACTGCGTCGATGGTCAATGGGCACGTAGGGATAGACCACCGAACTTCGCACATAGGAAGGAAACTCTAAAGGGTCAGTAAACTCGACAAAGTGATGGTTGATTTGTTCCCTCAAATCACAGGTTTCAGGTTTTGACCAGCTTGTCCAGTCAGAAGCCCCAAAAGAGGAAGAAGTTGCAGCCTTATCCCATGCAGAGGGTTGTAAACAAGAACTGCCCATGTCCATATTTGCAAATCTCTGAATCAAAGGAGTAAGAGCAGTTTGTTCATAGTTCAAGGATGAGTCAGAAGAAGAACGTCCTATGTCCATATTTGTAAGTTTCTGAATCGAAGGATTAAGAGTAGTATGTTCGAAGTCCAAAGGTTGGTAATTTGCAAAGGCATCCATGACCTGAATATAGCAAGGTGGGTAAAGGTGGCTAATTAATACATGGAGGTTCTTTCGAGGAGGAACAGTATCATCATATGACTCCTCATGTGCGCGATCAATGATGGAGAAGACTGATTTGGCCATAAAATGTATCAGCCTGTTCGAATACTAAGGTGGTGGGGGTGTTCAAAGGGTTGAAGGAGAGTTTAATGCCGATGATAAATGGCAGTTGCATTTCTGAGAGAATGCAAAGCGCATGCACGTTCTAAGACGTAGGAAAAAGCCCGTGATCCACTAATATCACCAAGTATTGGGTATATTAGTGCGGGAGGTAATGTTGGCTACATATTTTGTAAAAGGCCAGTTATAATTCGACGCGTGGCAGAGTAAGGGTAATATAGGAAGACTATTCAAGTCTTCGATCCTGATCGTACACGTGACAGTTAATATTGGTTCTCACGTGATCTGAGTAGCATTGGATCAGTAAAGAGATGCAAGGTGACGTGGCTTCAACGGTTACTCACATTCAAATTCAAATATAGGAGGGAAGCCTAACTGCAAGTGATGACGTAGTTGAACTACTTATAAGGCAACATGATCAGCGATCATGGAGGAGCAGTTCGACGGTTTGAAGTGCAGTTCGAAGGTCATCCTTGACAAGTATAAATAGCAGGGAAGCCCCCAGAAAAAAGCCCCAGACTCAGATCCAACAAACCAGTCATTTACTTCATATTTTCTTTTCCAGCTTTACATTTCCAGTCTTTACATTTCCTATTCTTTAAATTCCTGTTCTTTATATTCCTGCACTGCACTTCGTTCATAGGAGTAGTTTCAAGTAGATTGTTGCTGTAAACCTCTACGATGCTGAGTTTGGATCATTGTAAGTTTTCATTCTAATGAAATACTTCGATTGTTCTTCATTTAACTGTTATTTCGCTTAATTTCTCCTAAGTCAAGCCACCAGTAAAAGTCCTCTTCATTGAGGATGAAAGAACTAAAACACAATCGTCTGATAATTGGTTGGCAATTAAAATTTCTATAAGGACTGATTAATCCTTGCTGGCACGCTCGCATTTACAAAAATACCATTCGAAAGCCAAAAAGCCAACAGTCATGTAACAGTATTCTTTATCAATCATAAATTATCATCATTCAATATAAATTTACGAGTTTCACCTCTATCATAAATCACAACACTATTAGGATATCATCTAACGACACCCTAAAACCAACAATTGACTTATCTACATATGGCTGCGTCACATATAAGGAGTAAGGATTCTCTAGAGTTTTTTTTTTCCTAAAGTTTCCTAGAGTAGTGTATTGTATGGTTGAGATTTAATGACAAGTCACATCCATTTTTTAGCATTAAATCTCAACCATACAATACACTACTTTAGGAAACTTTAAGAAAAAATTACTCTAGAGCATCCTTGGTGACATATAAGACGGTGGTGTCAATTCACTACCTTTTCTTTTAATTATTTGTTTTTTATTATTTTTATGTGGAGCAGGTGACAATTCACTCACCAATTTTTTTTTTAAATTAATAATTTTTTAATATTTGTTTTTGGATAGACTATACTTACCTTCATAAATTTTGGAAAAAAAAAAATTAATCTCACATTTTTAAAATAATTATACTAATATTTTTTTTAATAAAGTTAGAGATTGAAACTAATGTGGATAGTGAATAAATATTGAAATAAATGAAGATAAAAATACATTTTAGTTGATTGTAGATAGTAACATCTTTTTTTATTCATACAGCGTAATTAAAACCTCAAAAGATGTTAATATAATTATATCAAAAATATAAATTAAATTATTATTTATTTTTATTTTAGAGAAGGTAAACACTTACAAAATTTGCATCCATTATTTAATACGTTAACACTAGTGGTTCTCGAAGAATAAGAAGAAAAAAAATAGAATTCCACGTACAAAATGAAAAGACAAAGGTGCCTTCTAACTCTCTTGAATTGTCATCGCAATTGCATCACTTAAATAATTTTGTATTTGCATTTTATTTTCTTTGGTTTAAATTTGATTGGAAGTTAAATTTGTGGCACATAATTATCAAAAATGCTAGAGGTCCCAAAAATTCTACCAAAAGTTTTACCAAATGTCTCACATAAGTGTGGGACCCACATTGTGTAGGTCCCACACCCATGTGAGACATTTAGTAAAACTTTTGGTAGAATATTTGGGATCTCTAGCATTACTCTTTTTATAAGTTTTTATATATATATTTTTTTTGTTGGTTCGACCAAAAACGTATTTGATAATATTCATTATATAAAACTTTGCCAAGGACAATTATAAAATAACATATATTTGTGTGTTTCTTTTCTTTTTTTTTCTCTCTATTATATTGTATTAGATGTCATTTTATTTATAAATTGAGAATTAAAATTTAAAACTTTACATGACTCCATCAAAAAATAATAATTCTGAAACCACCAAACATGACATGAACTTGAGACTAAAACATGTGAATGAGATATTCTACTGCCTACAAGACAAAACTATGAGTTGTATGTGAGTTGTAGTTTGATCCAGGAATCTACCATGTGCTCCAGCTCCTTTTTTGAAATAAAGAAAGAATATACCATTTTATTAAGGGGTCAATTAGATCAGAATTTAGTGGTTGATTAGTAGGAAGAATATACCCAAACATCAGTTTGTTTGTAGTCAACATGGTTCTGCAAAAATAATTTTTTTGGTCTATTTTGAACAAAAATTAAAGTGGCTTTCACACCTGTTGCATATCGAATTCTGAATTAAAGAAAGACTATACCATTTTATTAAGGGGTCAATTAGATCAGAATTTAGTGGTTGATTAGTAGGTAGAATATGTTGGAAATTTTGGTTTTATAGGCTTATTTTGGGCTATTTTTTAGCCCAAGTTTGAGTAGGGTCCACATGTTTTTTGAGGTGGGTCCAAGGAGGTGATGTGTTCCTTGCCACATAGTAAGTTACGCGGTAAAAACGGTTCGTCAAAACCATTTATGAGTGAATGGAAAGTTAACGTCGTTTTCGGATTCATGGAATGAACATTTAAAGAATTAAATATGGGTTTCCTTGAAATGGGTTGTCCCACATTGAAACTTGAAGAGAACTTATGTATATATATAAGTTCTAGGTGACAACACTTAGGTTGGGCCCCAAGGGGCATCCCAAGTTTGTAGAAATGAGGAGTTATGGACAAATAGAACCTTAGCCCAAACCACCACGCTGTCCGTCTGACCGGCGGGTTATGGACAAAATTCATTTGGATTTTTTCAAAAATTCTTGCAGGAAATTATTTGAATTCAAATTTTTGTCCAAAATTTGTGCCTCTTCCAAATTCCACAACAGTTTCAAATTTCGAACATATTGAAACTGCCCACATAGATTTTGTTCTCTGCAAAATAAACTGTAAATTTATTTTGGTTGCCTTCCTTTTGCTCTCTTATATCAATTATTCTTCACATTATTTTAGGAAAAAATTCAAAGAGTTTAGAACACAGGTTTTGTTCGCCGAATAAATTGTTTGGAGTGCCACTACAATTTGTGAAGATCATTGTATCCTAGGAGATAGACGTCATTTTTCCGTAAGCACCATAGTGGGGCGAATCTATCTTAAAGACAGAGTGTCACACACTCGACTTGATCTTTTTATTATTCATTCGGTTTGGTAAAATAAATTCGGTACGTTATTTATTTTATTTGTTTAATTTGGTGTCAATTTATTTATTGTACACAGAAGATTGTTCCAACAATCTTAAGACAGATTCGAATTATTCTGTTTACAGAATTTTTCGTTTGTTTCCTTTTCTCTTTCTTCTTCTTACAGAAATTATTTTCCGTGATTTTACAAAATAATATTCTGGTTGGAAAATAAATAGTAGTAATATATTGTTTGACAGATAATAATAATATACTATCTATTTTCTTTGACAATTAGTGATAATATACTGGTGTCATTAACAATTCAGAATATTTATTTGTGAAATTTTGTCAGAAATTAATTTTGGTTTTCAGAAATTATTTCTAAGTGTTCATTAATTAAAATTATGTTTCAGTATTTTAATTACTGAAGTGTTATGGAAATTTAATTTTCTGTGTAGAATTAATTTGGTTAAATAAAATTTTATTTTATTTTCAAATTAATTGAAAATAAAAGTTACAATTCTTGCTTCTCTTATTTTGCAGAATTTAATTCTGTGATTTTAGTTTGAAATTTATGTGTAGTACAAAATTTTAATTATAATTTGTTTTATAATTTAGAATTTATGGCTACTAAAACTGGCAAACTAATGCTCAAACAAGTACTAATATGGTGGCTGTAATTACGCCTGCCCCTCCTCCTGTGTGATTGTGCTGGTTAATCATGGTGAGAAGCCAGAGAGGTTCTCAGGAACTGATTTTAAAAGATGACAACAAAAAATGTTGTTCTATCTTACAATTCTAAACCTGGCACGCTTTCTCCGTGAGGATGCTTCTATTCTGAAAGAGGATGAAACTGACCGGCAAGTGGTTGCTGCGGTCGATGCTTAGAAACATACTGATTTTCTTTGCCGAAACTACATCTTGAACAGACTTGGCAACACATTATACAACATCTAAATTCCTATCAAGACAGCAAAGGAACTTTAAGAGTCTTTAGAGAAAAAGTACAAAATAGAAGATGTTAGCTCAAAGAAATTTGTGGTTAGCAAATTCCTGAACTTTGTGATGGTTGATTCTAAAACTGTGA
Source organism: Camellia granthamiana (assembly GCA_036172215.1). Lineage (NCBI taxonomy): Eukaryota > Viridiplantae > Streptophyta > Magnoliopsida > Ericales > Theaceae > Camellia > Camellia granthamiana. The sequence continues at coordinate 142,607 of JAXFYN010000086.1, forward strand.
TCAGCCAAGTTCAAGATCTTCAATTCATTCTGCATGACATTCACGCAGAAGGCATGTTTCTCAGTGAATCCTTCCAAGTTGCAGCCTTAATTGAGAATTTACCATAAGGTTGGAAGAAATTCAAGAACTTCCTCAAACACAAGCGCAAAGAAATGTCTTTAGAAGAATTGATTGTGCGTTTGAGGATTGAAGAGGACAACCACAATTCTGAAAAGCGAGCTAGTAAGCATCCAATGGAGTTTAAGGCAAATATGGTGGAACATGCTCCAAAAGCAAAGAAACGGAAGTTTTCTGGATAAAGTTCATCACAAGGCTCTAAAGGGGGGGAACTTAAAAGTACAAGTTTAATGGCAAGTGTTACATCTGTGACAAAGGGGGACATCGGGTCAAAGATTGCCGTAGTAAAGGCAAAAACAAAAGAAGAACAAGCAAGAAGCCTGCTCAAGCTCATATGGTTGAAGTGGACAATATTTCCAATGGTCTAGATGACATAAATCTTTCTGCAATTGTTTCCGAGACAAACCTTGTTGGAAATCCTAAAGAATGGTGGGTGGATACTGGTGCTACTCGCCACATTTGTGCCGACAAAAAGATGTTCACATCTTATTCAGTGGTAGACAATGGTGAACAACTTTTTATGGGCAACTCTTCAACTTCTAAAGTTAAAGGACAAGGAAAGATTATTTTGAAGATGACATCTGGAAAAAAAAACTCACTCTTAACAACGTGCTGCATGTACCGAACATTCGCAGTAATCTTGTTTCCGGATCTTTGTTGAGTAAAAAGGGTTTAGGCTAATTTTTGAAAGTGACAAGTTTGTACTTATCAAAAACGGGATGTATGTAGGAAAATGTTATATGTCTGATGGCCTTTTCAAAATGAATGTAATGACTGTTGTACCCTCTATTATTAATAAAAATACATCTTCTTCTTACTTGCTTGAGTCTTCAAATTTATAGCATGGTAGACTTTGATATGTTAATTATGGATCTTTGCGTAGATTAATTAATATAGAATGTTTACCTAAATTTGACATTGATTCAAATCATAAATGTGAAATTTTCATTGAGGCAAAATTATGCAAAACTCATTTTCATTCAATTGAAAAGAGTACGGAACCACTTGAATTAATTCATAGTGATATTTATGATTTTAAATCAATTCAAATTAGAGGTGGGAAAAAGTATTTTATCACTTTTATAAATGACTATACTAGATATAGTTATATTTATTTAATTCGAACCAAGGATGAAACTTTAGAAACTTTCATTCAATATAAGAATAAAGTTGAAAATCAACCTAATAAGAAGATTAAAAAAATAGAAGTGATAGAGGTGGCGAATATGAATCACCTTTTGGTGAATTTTGTAAAGAATATGGAATAATTTATCAAACCACCGCTCCTTACGCACCTCAATTGCTGAAAGAAAAAATAGGACTTTAAAAGAAATAATAAATGACATGTTAATAAGTTCTGGATTACCTCAGAACTTGTGGGGAAAAACAATACTTTCTGTTAATTATATTTTAAATAAAGTACCCCGAAAGAAAGTGAATCAAACACCTTATGAAATGTGGCATGGGAGAGTACCATCCTACAAATACTTAAAAGTGTGGGGTTGTTTGGCTAAAGTGGCTATTCCTAGTCCTAAAAAGATTAAGATAGGTCCTAAAACTGTTGATTGCATTTTCATTGGTTATGTCAAGAATAGTAGTGCATATCGGTTTTTGATTTATAAATCAAAACATTCCAAAATGCATGTAAATGCTATTATTGAATCTCGGAATGCGTCTTTTTTTGAACTTGTGTTTCCAAACAAGACTGGACAAGAGACAAGTATTAACAAAAGATCTCATGATGCTATTACTAGTCAGGATCAATAACGTGATCAAGAACAAGAGCAAGAAATAGATCAAAATGAGGAAGAGGAACTTAGGCTTAGTAAACTTGTTAGAACCTCAAAATCTTTTGGTCCAGATTTTCTAACTTTTTTGTTAAAAAATTAGCCTTTAACTTTTAAAGAAGCTATGTTTAGTCCTGAGGCTCATTTATAGAAAAAAGCTGTAAATAGTGAAATTGAATCCATCTTGCAAAATCACATTTGGGAATAAGTTGAAAGCGGATGGATCAATTGATAAATACAAGGCAAGACTTGTGGTCAAAGGTTTTAGACAAAAAGAAGGTCCTGATTACTCTGACACATACTCACTGATTACTAGAATAACATCCATTAGAATGCTAATTGCTATTGCATCTTTGTACAATCTAGAAATTCATCAAATGGATATGAAACCTGCTTTCTTAAATGGTGAGTTAGATGAAGAAATTTACATAGAACAACCAGAAGGATTTTCTATTCCAAGAAAAGAAAAGAAAGTGTGTAAATTGGTTAAATCATTATATGGTTTAAAACAAGCGCCAAAGCCATGGCATGAGAAGTTTGACAGGGCAATAATGTCAAATGGATTTAAAATTAATAAGTCTGACAAATGTGTTTATATTAAAAATACAGACAAAGGTTATGTTATAGTATGTCTTTATGCGGATGATATGGTCATCATAGGTAGTAGTAATGACATGATTAAAATTACTAAGAAAATGTTGAATAAACATTTTGACATGAAGGACATGGGCATTACTGATGTAATTCTTAGTATAAAAATTACCAAAACATCAGAAGGATACGTTTTGTCACAATCTCATTACATTGATAAAATACTTGACAAATTCAGCAAGGACGATGATCATCTTGCTAGAACACCTGTGGTTGTTAATTTGTTTCTTTCTAAGAATATACAGGAAAGTATTTCTCAATTAGAGTATGCCAAATTATTGGAAGCTTAATGTACTCGATGAACTACACTCGCCTGGATATAGCTTATGCAGTAAGTAAATTAAGTAGATATACGAGTAATCTAGGAGTACAACACTGGAAAGCAATTATAAGAGCTCTAAGATACCTCAGATTTACTCATAACATTGGGCACAATTATACTAGATATCTAGTAGTACTTGAAGGATACTGTGATACAAATTGGATATCGGATACTAGAGATCAAAGTCCACTAGTGGATATGTCTTTACTCTTGGTGGTACAGTTGTATCTTAGAAATCTTCCAAACAGACTTGCATTGCTAGGTGTACTATAGAATCAGAATTCGTAGCTTTAGATAAAGCTGGGGAAGAAGCAGACTAGCTTCGCCACTTCCTTGAAGATGTTCCAATGTGGCCAAAATCGGTGCCTACTATTTGCATGCATTGTGATAGTCAATCAGCAATAGGTAGAGCACAGAGTCATATGTATAACGGTAAGTCACGGCACATTCGTTGTCGACATAACACCGTAAGAAAACTACTCTCTAATGGAATTATTTCCATTGAATGTGTGAAGTCTAAAGACAATATAGCGGATTCACTAACCAAATGGTTAGCAAGAGAAATAGTTGAGAATTCATCGAGTGGAATGGGACTTAAGCCTATTAAATAAGAGTTACCACAATGGCAACCCAACCTAGTTGACTGGAGATCCCAAGATCTAGGTTTAAAGGGACAACCGAGTTGTGTATGACTCAGAAGAATCATTGGGGAGTCCAACTCCTACCCATTTCTATGATGAAATAGTGATGTCTGCAGCATTTTCAGGTTAAGTAATACTTTTAATGATTCTTATATCTAGATAAACCTCGTGGAGTATGGCATGATACTCTTCATAAGAATCACCTATGTGAGTGTGAACTGGGCCGGTTCTATGAGATTTGTGAAGGGCTACAATTCTCTAGAGCACTTATGAAAGACCAGGTTGTTTAGGGCCAAAATGAACACAATAGTGAGAATTAAACTGTGTCTGGTGATATACTGTGTGAGTTCTATTGTCTTGATTTACACAAATGGCTGAACAGTTCAAGATATCATGTTCACTGGTTAGCTAGTAAATCCGATAGTGCTCACAAGGGAAGGTTCAAAGCCAAAAGGTTCAAAACCAAAAGCTACTTATCCTTTACAGAATATTCCCAATTTCTGTGCTCTTTGTGATTAGATCATGTTGTTGCATTTTTTCTCTGTCAAATTCCATTCATGTGGGGGATTGTTGGAAAATTTGGTTTTATACACTTATTTTGGGCTATTTTTTAGCCCAAGTTTGAGTGGGGTCCACACGTCTTTTGAGGTGAGTCCGAAGAGGTGATGTGTTCCTGCCTCATGGCAAGTCACATAGTGAAGACAGTTCGTGAAAACTATTTATGAGTAAATATGAAGTTGACGTCGTTTTCGGGTTCATGGAATGAACATTTAAAGAATTAAATATGTGTTTCCTTGAAATGAGTTGTCCTACATTGAAACTTAAAGAGAACTTATGTGTGTATATAAGTTCTAAGTGACAAGACTTGGGTTGGGCCCCAAAGGGTACCCCAAGTTTGTAGAAGAGAGTAGGGTTGTTCAAAAATCCGTTCAAACCGGTAATCCGGACCGAACCATACCGAATCATACGATTTGGTTCGGTTCTATTAAGAATTGGTTCGGTTTCGGATTAAGAAATATGAGAACCGTAAAAACGGTTCGGTTAATGGATCTTATGAAAAAACCGCGGTTCGAACCGAACCGAACCGAACCGAACCGAATTTTAAAAGATATATATATAATATCAAGTTTTAATTTTATTAATTGGTTTTTTACAATTTTAATGATATTAGGATGGTATAGATATGTAATATTAAGTAATGCCTTAATATTATTAGTTTTTATCAAGAGTTAAATGTAATTAGTTTGAGTAATTATTTTGCTAATATTAACAATTTATTCTTGTAAATAGAAATTTTTGGAACCGTAAACCAAACCGAAACCGAACCGTTTTTTCGGTTTGGTTCTGGTCCGGTTTTACAAGTGTAACGGTCTGGTCTGGTTCTCAAAATCACATAACCGTTAGGATTGATTCGGTTCTTGGATTTTCTCATAACCGAACCAATCCGGACCGTGTACACCCCTAGAAAAGAGGAGTTATAGGTAAATAGAGCCTTAGCCCAAACCACACGCGCGCACGTGCGCGCCGTCGCCGTCGCCGTCCATCCGATCAGGCGCGGGTATGGGTCGGGTCGTTCTAACTTTAATTTTTTGGACAAAATTCATTTGAATTGCAGGAAATTATTTGAATTTCAAATTATATTTGAATTCAATTTTTTGTCCAAATTTTGTGCCTCTTCCAAATTCCACAACAGTTTCAAATTTTGGACAGATTGAAACTGCTCAGACAGATCTATTCAACAGTTATAAAACTGCCTAGACATATTTAAATCTGTCCAGCAGTTACCAACAAATTCAAACTCCAACAGTTATCTGTTCAAACAGTGTTGCACCTATTAGTTTGAATTGAATCTGTTCCAGTTTGAAATTAATACCTATTCAGGTCTACAATTTGCCTATATATACCAGCATTTTCCAGCAGTGTTTTGGATCCGAAAAACAGTCTGCAAAATAAACTATAAATTCATTTTGGTTGCCTTCATTTTGCTCTCTTGCATCAATTATTCTTCACATTATTTTAGGAAAAAATTCAGAGAGTTTAGAACACAAGTTTTGTTCGCCGAACAAATTGTTTGGAGTGCTACTACAATTTGTGAAGATCATTGTATCCTGGGACATAGACGCTATTTTTCCGTAAGTACCATAGCGGGGCAAATCTATCTTAAGAACAGAGTGTCACACACTCGACTTGATCTTTTTATTATTCATTCGGTTCGGTAAAATAAATTCGGTACGTTATTTATTTTATTTGTTGGTTTCAATTTATTTGTTGTACACAAAAGATTGTTCCAACAGAATATACCCAAACATCAATCTATTTGTAGTCAACAAAACTATTAGAATATGGTTCTGCAAAAATAATTTTTTTGGCCAATTTTGAACAAAAATTAAACTTTAATTTGCTCAAAATCATTATGGAACGAACAAGAAATTAATTCCAAAATCACTGTTTGAATATTGATTGAAAAATGCTAGCTTTTATCCTACATATATTTTTTTTATGAAAGTTTATTAACTTTATTTAGTCTAACCTTCGACTTGGGGTTAGGCCCTGGGGCATCTAAATTTTGTGGATGAAAATTTTTAAGGGCATTAAGGGCACTCAAATTTTTGTGGATAGGGGAGAATCTAACCAAATGGGCTAGAACGCATGGCTGGAAATTTAACTTTTAGTGGCGTTTAAAAAAAGCTGCTATAACTAAAAAAGCGCTGCTAATTGTTTTGTGACGTTTATTACCAAACATCAAAGATTCGGTCGTCGCTGTAGCTTTATGACGCTTTAAAAGCATCGCTATATTAGTTTAAGTGACGTTTTTGAAAATGCCGCTAAATGTGCTGCATGACAATACGATAACGTCATGCCATATTTAGCGACGTTTTAAAAACACCGTGATAGATCTTTCCTTTTTTAAAAAATATAACTTGTTGGCATTGTTCTATAGTGACTTTTAAAAACACCGCTATAGCTTTATTTTTATTTTTTATTTTTTTTGAAATTGTGCTAATTCTATGAGATTTAACTAAAAAAAATACCTATAATGAAGTTGAAAAATATTCAATATATTGACTAAATTTAGGTAAACATAATACTAGATCAATTCATGCTTCTCAATATGCAAAAATATTTCAATTCCAAGATGAAGTAAAAACTAGTGCCTAATAGTAACTTGAAAGTTATTACAAAATAGATCGGCACAAAAGATGCAATTCAAATTAATTATACATATAAGTACTTTTGTTGCTGGAGGATTTATCTCTACCCCGGAAATTTATCACTGTAGTTAGTTGGAGATTTCCATCTGCACCAACCAAGAAAACAAAACAAATTAGACAATTTATGCAGAAAGAAACAAATTGATAGAATTAACTACTGAGAAACATAGTTGGGAAAGTAGGTAGTACCTAATGCTCCATAAAACCAGCAGGTGCCGGTGACAGAGCCCACTATAAAGCCCTGCATTGATAAAGAAAAAAGATACAGAAGAAACCATCGTTAGAGTGAACTTCATAAGCTGCAATATATTATTAGTAAAGCACGAAGTAAAAGTCGTATAAAATAATTCATGAGATGGAAATCAAGTGTTTTGCAGCCATACTTTGCCATCTGGGTGGTAACATATAGCAGTTACCACATCTCTCACATCAGCCCAATCAACAACTTGTCTCTCGGTCACTCCCCAAATTCGAGCTATTCCGTCTATAGAGCCACTCATTAAGTAATTTTCATTGGCTGGATTGAACTAAATGCATGTCACTGATATACCATAAAGATAACATAAACAATATATTAATTTTTAATAACACTCAAAAGACAATAGATTCAACAAGATACATATACATATTATGATCTGAATCAATAGTTTATATATAATTACAAATAGCTAACAATACTAACCATAGTCATTGTGTTGGAAAACACTAATACATTTATTGCAGCCCACTTTCCATAGACAAACAGTTTTATCCTTCGACGATGAAAGAAGACGTTGCAACAAATTAACCCCAAAAACATTATGTTTTTTTAAACAAATGGGAAAATTTTAAACGAATTTTGCAAGCAAGCAATAACTCACATTAGATTTGGACCAGGCCAGATCCAAGACATCACTAGTGTGGCCATGAAATTCTTGCAGTGGCAACTCCTCTATCTGATGACTTTTTGATGAATTTTTTTCACCAACTCCTCAATAACTCCCATCCTCTTGTTTTTGATAAATTTTTTCCACCAATTCCTCAGCAGAAACACAACTGGTAGCAAATCTTATAATGGTCCTTTGAATCTACGAAAGGATGCAATATTAATGAACAAAAAATCAGTCTTTATTTCCGTTCCCAATAAAGAAAGGGTATCATATCTCTGTTTTATGAGTTCTCTTTTCAAACATGGTATAGTAGAAAATGTGGTATAACACCAAAAATATGTAAAATACTAAAGCATCATACCATTTTGTTTTCTTTCTTACACTGACATGGTTGGCCCTCTTTGACCACTCAAATTGATCCCATTCACCTGTCCAGCTATCATAATGAAAAAGCATAATTTGAAAATCCTCAAAAAACTATCAAAAAATAAAATAAGATTACAAACCTCTACTTGCAACATCATAAAAATAATACATATAATGGAATGGTCCATTTGTGTAACCTTCTTAACTGCTGCATCAACGTTGTTCCTCTGATCCAAACCAACTGTGAATGTTACCAAGTATTTCGGCTTCATTGTCAAATCATGAAAGTTAACAGAACATTCTCCATAAGACAATTGGAGTTATGAGAGTAATTACACACATGCCAAATCAATGGAAATGTCATAGTATGAGACGGTTTCTTTTTGCACTTATTCCAATTTTTAGTATTTTATGATGTGAGGGTTTCTCACTCTCTTGTCACCAACAATGATAAGCCAATTAAATCTACAAGCAGCCAACCCAACCGTACCAATCTTAACAAATCTAAGCATCACATTAAAAAATAACCAAAACCTGAAAATTACAGTTTCGCAAACAAGTTCCACACAATTTCAAAAAACGATGATAAGAGTCTAAGAAGCATGGATACGGAGACGTGACACGACACAGATACGACACGGACACGCTGACACGTTAATTTTCAAAAAATGAAGGACACGACACGTGGGGGACACGCATGAAATATGTAATTTTATATATTTATTATATGTTATATATATTAATATATCATTCAAAGATAATAAAAAATGCAATATAACACTAATTCCTATAAATCTATATGGTTTTTGTTTTATTATTGTATCTTAAGTTATTTTGTTTAAACTTATAATTAGTTTCACATGTGTCCAATCAATAGACACGTGTGTTTATGTGATTGACATGTGTGTCCTCCATGTGTCCAAAGAGTGTCCGGGTCTTTAAAAAAATTTAAAAATTAGGACACGTTTTGAAGAGTGTCAGACACGTGTCCTAAGAGTGTCCAAAGAGTGTCGGTGTCCGACACGGACACGACACGGATACGTCACATTCTTAGAAGTGTCCGTGCTTCTTAGATAAGAGTAATATCCATTAAGCCTTTGACAAGAACATTTCAAAGAGAGAAAACTCTAGTTAAAGAATTATTAAGTAGAATATGCCATGGTCTTAGATATGTGATGAATTTTTCATTTTATTTATTTTTTGATATTTACTCGCTAAACAACAATGTCTACTCTATTAGGACTTCCAAAATCATATATGGTCATAGTTGAGTTAGAGAGTTAACAAGAAATTAAAAACTTTACAATGATTGACCATCTAAAATAGGTAAATAATTGCAAGCTCTAGCACCATAACACAGTTACTTGTGTTGAACAACATACCTCACTGGGTTCACCCCATAACCTTCGCAAATAAAAATCGAACTGAGAGACTACAATTGCTGGAGGTAAGGACTCTGCACCACGAGGATTTGTTGGAACATATAACTGGGAGGAAAACCAAACACGAACAGGTTATCAGCCTAAATAAAAATTGAACATGAACTCTGGGAACACATTTTGTTGTTGTAGCAACTGAGAGAAGATATGGGAAAAGCCTGTTGATCTATTATTTCTAGATAAGCTATAACACAAAGAGAGAGAGAGAGAGAGAGAGAGAGAGAGAGAGAGAGAGAGATCAATACCTCGCGGTGAAGCTTTGAATTCTCAACAAAAGACTAATTCTCAACAGGTAATTATAACAGTGAAATGGAAATATAAGCTAATTCTCAATAAGAGAAAATTTCATAAAGAAACAATCATCAATCCATATTGATATCAGTAATCATAAACAATAGCAGTTGCTCGGGGATGGCCTACAAAGAAAAGACCTCAGTTGATAATGGGTGATGGTTCAAAAGATGGGATCATGGGTGTGGTAAAAGCCAGTTATCGCAAGTCCAAGTTCTCAACTCATAGAATACAATATAGTTCTATAAATGCTTTGAAACATACAATCGAGTTTTTCTTGAACAAACAAAGAATTAATAAGTCATTTGTTATTTAAATAGGCTAATCAAAAAACTATCTATATAAATTAGAATTCAACCAAATATTGTTAGTTTCTGTAAGAATCATTTGAATCAAGTAGTGTCATGATTCCCATGGCTCTGGCCAGCATACACAAAGTTGTTCACTAAAATGAACAATATAAGCTGAAACCTGAGCCAATAAGAATAAGCAGCATTAACAAAACAAAACAGAGAGTTAGAAATAACACTGCTCATATCATTGTAATAAATGGAACAATGTACAACATACAGGCACAATACTTGAACATCTTTTGTCCTCCCAATCTATTGACGAGTTCTTGACCTAAAAGGCGTGGCCACAGCCATTCATGTTTTGCAGGTACCCAAGCTGCTACAAGATCTTCATACAAACTCTTCTGCACAGTTTACACAGATTTATTTGAAGATCAAAAGATGTCCTGTTTCTGCAAACGCTTTAAAAAAAAACAATGTTTTTGGACTCTGTTGTCAGCAGCTTGTCTGCAGAAACAAAAATAGTTTGAAGCATCATCATTATATTTCATGCCAATAAGATATAATTTGCAATAAACCCATTTTTTGAATGCATGAATCTTGTGATAGTTTGTGAAAGGTAGAAGAAGATCTAATAAATGTTTAAAATTGATAAAGTACATGCTTAAATATAATAAAATTAGCAAAAATGTACCACAATAGAGTGAACTGAATTAGGGAAGCTTTGCTTCTTTATTTGCAGGAATCTTAGCCCCCTTTTCCATGCAGGTACCTCCATGCTGCGTTCGGCAGTAGGGAATCCTTAGAAAAAGTGAATATCTCAGGATCAATACTATACACAAACATACACTTGTGCAGAAACGATGAAGTAAAAAAAGGGGAAGTGCGAAAAATTGAATGTTGCCCATTGTAATTGTTTTACAGAATACTAGTAGTTTGAACATTGATCATATATTAATGGAATGCCAATGTGTGACCTTTAACAAAAATAAGATAATTGAATCTAGAACAGTTCACTATCAACTGTATTGAAGCACCACAACATTGAATCCAGAATTTATAATCATCATTCTCCTTCAGAATGGTGCTGATGATCTATGGTGAAGCTGTTTCTAATGTCGAATTCTATTATTATGAATCTCACTAACCTGCACACCTGGAACTGGTTTGCCAACAGTGCCTCCTTTCCTTATGCCTCTCAAGGGAATAGAAATTGCCATCACAAACTACAAATATCAAATAATTAAAAAAAAACAAAGCCAAAATATCTCCAAATAAATAAAATTTTAAATGCCCTTCCCCTTGAAGCCTATAGCCTGCAAAAAGGACTTCATGCAGACAGCTAGTACACACCTCAGTCATATCATATCGTTTCTAAAAGGCGATGTTCAGTTATGGTTTCCCACTGTTGCATAACATGATAAGGGAGTGCAGAGGAGCCACACATCTGGAATTAGGGAAAAAAATAATTAGGCCGCTGTTTCAGCATTCATCATTCTGTTCAGGTATAGCCGTATAGGAAAACAAGAGAACGAGATTGTACGGAACAGGATTACACAATAAAAGGGTTACAATTTTATATTAAAAAAATAATATTTAAAAGGGAAAAAACCACTTAATATTAATCCTTAATTCCTATTTAAATTTTGTAATCAAAATTTCCTAAGAAAGAAGGTGTTGCAAGCTGATTACCATGAGATGCAACTTGCCCGCAGCTGAGGCAGAAGCCTCTTGTAATTATGGATCCATTGTTTCATAACCTTGTATCAATCAAGTATACATAGTTGGAACCTACATATTACAAAAAGCATTGCAACAATAACATTATGACAATCCTATGAAATCTGGAATCAACACATTGTGGGCCATAAATGCTTCATAGTTTTTTTAAATAAAATATTACTTTGTCCCAAGTGTTCCCTTATGAGAAAAAACCAAACAAAAAAAACCAAAAAAACAAAGTCCCCAAATTGGGCCATAGGTAGTGAGAAAATTGGCAAATATAAACGACAATCACTGAACCACACAGAACATAGTATTTTAATTCATGCCATAAAATACTCGACTTACTCCCGTAAACACAATTATAGCATCGTCTGCCTTAGTCCCATCTTTCGGATATGATTCACGCCATCTCTCCTAGATTGCCCTTACACTAAATTTTGGAATGAACTCAACCTTCAATAAATAAAACCGATCCATAAGAATCAAAAGTGCTGCAATAGAACAGAACTTCAAATAAAAGACAGGACTGTTTTAGCATAAACAAGCAACCTGAGTTTGAAATTGAAAGCCAACTTTGTGAAACAACTATGAACATGAAATAGAATGGATTACCGTGGAACCTGTATAGATAGGGGCAAGTAAAGCATTGAAAAGCCCATGAACATGTACAAAGGGCAAGTTAAGGATCAATCAAACGTGAAATTATTATATAAAAGTTTTTCCGAAACATAGACCAAGAAACTGAATACACAATACAAATATTTTAAGAACAGCCAAACCTAGCATTGCTATAAAAAACTGTGTGTGCAAATCAAGGGAGCAAGCAATCTTCAATTTAAAAAATTACCACTCAATGCTAGTGCTACAACACACATTTAACAGATTTACCAAGTGAATAAAAAATTAAGCACCCAAGAGAAAGAAATATTCAATTTAAAAAAATTACCACTCAATGCTAGTTTTACACCACACATTTAACAGATTTACCAGGTGAATAAAAAATTAAGCACCCACGAGAATGCAATATTCAATTTAAAAAAGTTACCACTCAATGCTAGTGCTACACCATACATTTAATAGATTTACCAGGTGAACAAAAAATTAAGCACCCAAGAGAATGCAATATTCAATTTAAAAAAAATTACCATTCTCAACAAGTACTAGGGCTACAGGAGAAGTTAAAGATTCACCAGGTGAATAAAAAAAATAGACATCAAAAGCATTAGTGGAATCTAAAATCCGAGTAAATACAAAGCATGGTAGTCTCTTCTATGGCTTGGACAGGAGTGAAAAAAGCCCCACAAAATATCCTTTAAACTTTAATCAGCATTCTTTTATTAGCCAATGACCATCATGCATGCACCTAATTCAACCCATGAATTGAAAATTCTTAAAGGTGATCCATATCTTTGGAAACGTTTGTCTATAGTTTCCTATTTATGTCTAAAACCCAGGGGAAAATGGGGCAAAAAATAGAAATCTAACAGAGAACAAGAAATGGAGAACTTCAACTTGAGCTTGGCATATAAACAAACATGTAATATACACAAACAAATCCAAATATACATACACACAAGATTTGAAGGTAGAGAAAGTGAAGCGATTGGAGATCTGCACCTCAAGCTAAAGAGAATCTTGAAAAAGGAAAGTAAATGTATATATGGGTAAGTGTATATTCAGAGATCTTTCAACTTTTTCAACATAACAGATCAGAAAAGGATGCGTTGAGACACAAATCAACTCCTCTTCCTCTTCCTCTTCCTCTTCCTCCTCCTCCTCCTCCTCCTCCTCCTCATCTCTCTCTCTCACACACACACACACACACACACACATCCGGACTTGAAGCAAATACTTAAATCTAGTTCAACGAAGCAGAGAGTGAAGAAAAGGATGCGTTCAGACACAAATCAACTTGTAGTTTCTTGCTTACAATTTCAATTTCAATAACCAAATCGAGAGAGACGGGAAGGAAGAGCTTGAGAGAGAGAGAGAGAGAGAGAGAGAGAAATCGATACCTCGCTGGTGCAGATGGCAGTGCTGGTGGCGGTGGCGGTGCAGATGGTGGTGGCGATGGCGCTTCGAAATCGAAATTGAAATTACAGATTCAGATGAAATCGAACCGGTGCAGACGGTGGTGGCGGTGGAGCTTCAAAATCGAAATCGCTCTGAATCTCAAAGATGAATCTGTGAGAATGATAAGGGTTTAGAGAGGGTTGAGAGAGAGGCGAGATTTGAAGGTGAGGATTCAAAATAAGGGTTTACAAAGGCTTTAACAATTATTCTCAGATTCAAAATAAGCTTCGAAATTGAAAGAGAATCACCGAAACATAGATTTCGAAATCGAAATCGAGAGAGAGAGAATTCGATTAGGGCTACAGGGAGAGAAGAATCGATTCGTTGAGACGGTTTAGAGGGAGAGAGAGAGACTGAGTGAGTGAGTGAAAGAGTAGGGCTACAAAATGTATTATATTTGATAGGGTTTAGTCCCCATATTTTGGGACTTATATCACTTTGATCCCTGATTTTTTAATTGTGACACATTTAATCCTAAAATTTGAATCTTGTTCTAAATAAGAACAATTAAAAATATTATTAGATTTTTCAAGGGTAAAATCGTCAATTTGATAAAATATAAACTAATTTGACAAAAATAAATGTCAAAAAAATATTTTTAATATTTTTAAAATTATTTTTCTCCACCAATGATAAAATTATTTAAAATTAATAAAAATTACATGATTAATTTTACATGATCATCATCTAAACACATAATAAAAATTAATTTGGTAAAAAAAAAATAAATGCCTAAAAGATTTATCAATTTTACATAATTTTATTTTTAGTAGGTAGAAATAATTTTTAAAAATTCAAAAATATTTGCTTGACATTTATTTTTGTCAAATTAGTTTATATTTTATCAAATTGACAATTTTACCCTTGAAAAATCTAATTATATATTCAATTGTCTTTATTTGAAACAAGATTCAAAATTCAGGGTCAAATGTGTCACAATTGAAAAGCCAATGACCAAAGTGACACAAGCCCCAAACTATAGGGACTATTTGTGTAATTTTCCCTATTTGATATTCACCGCTAGCCCATTTAGAGAGAGAGAGAGAGATAGATAGATAGACAGACATATAGGACATTCGAAGGCGTTTTCAAACACCAAGGATCCTCTAGAGTTTATTTTTCCTAAAGTTTCCTAAAGTGGTGTGTTGTATGGTTGAGATTTAATGCTAAAAAATTGATATGACTTGTCATTAAATCTCAACCATACAACACACCACTTTAGGAAACTTTAGGAAAAAAAAACTCTAGAGGATCCTTGCTCGTTTTCAAATTCCTTTGGTTATGAAATAGTGTCGTTTGATTTTAAAAAAAGCGACATTTAAAAAATGTCGTTAAATATTATCAAAACGTGGCGTTTATAAAAACGCCGTTAAATAAACGTCGCCAAAACTCATTTTCCTTGTAGTGACGCTTGCTTGTGCTACTCCTATCCAAGCTGGGTCAAGTTAAGTTGAATAGTCTGTATATATATATTGGATAAAATTATTAATTAATTACTTTAAAAAAAAATCAAAGCTTGTGTGTTTTTCGCTATGACCATATATGATTTTAGCTTCGTGATTGCTTCGAATAGGTATGAGAAAGTCTATAAAATCATCCCTTTTCAGGCATAGTCATTCATTCAATTGTCTTTCTTTTAGTATCATTATTCTGAGTGTCTAATAGTACAGTCATTTGTTTGATTCACTAGGCAAACATTCGAAATGTTTCCATTGATCATTGCAGTAAGACAAATTTTGTATTAAAAAGATGGCGTGCAACACTAATTTTTACCAGATTTTGTATCTACAATTTACGTTGTATAAGTTTACTTTCTTTTCTTTTCTTTTTTTTCTTTTTTCTTTTTTTTCGATATGAAAATCTGATCCCAACATGAGTTTGAAATGTCCACCTCTCAAGATACCACACGGCCTTACGTAGTTTAGCATATTAATTACACACAAAAAAATCTAATCTATTTTATTCTTTACATGAATCTAATTATTAGCCCGCGTCATAATTTACTTAAATTTAAATCAAGGATAGTCTCTAGTACAAAATTTTGCAAATAATTCCAAATCTAATTATACTAAAATTAAATTAAACACAGGGTTATGGGCTTACTTTCAATAGAGTGAATTGTAAGTGAAATAAATTACATGGTAAAAAAGTAAAATCCTCTCTTTCTTTCTTTCTTTCTTTTTTCTTTTTACAATTGATAAGAGAAAATAATGGAAGTAAAAATTGCATGATTCATTAAAAAAAAAAAAATTGATCAATCCAACAAACGCCGTGAAATGAAAATATTACGATTATTAAATTGACTTAATTTTTTTTAATTTTTATAGATGATATACATTGAGAACTTTACAAAATAAACATTCAAATAATCTAAATAGGATTCATGGTGCGCTCCACAGACCCTAAAAATTCTCTCAAATTCAAATTTAAACTTGGAAAAAGGACAACTTAAAATTTAAGGTGAATTACATTAACTTTTCTTGAGGTTTAAAAAAAACAAAACACATGTAGTAACTAATTTTCCTTTTAATAAAATTAAATGGAATGAAACTACTGTAGATAGTGTAAAAACACAAAATTATACAATGTAAAATAAATATTTTTGTATAAAAGATGACAATATCATTTTTTTAATTCATATAACTGACAAATTATTAATCAGAATGAAACTAAATGTTATATTAATTAAAATTGCAAAGGAACTTAATATAATTATGTCAAAATTATGAAATTTACTTTATTTTCTCCAAACCCAAAGAAACTCAAAGAAAGTTGAATCTAATTTACCCTAAAGTTTATTGTGGAGGAGAGAGAGAGATGATTATGAAACTTGGCACTTTTATTTTATTTTATTTATTATTATTATTATTATTATTGAGACCTCAAAAAAACTCTCACAATTTTATATGTCAAGATAAGTGTCAATTTTTAATTTATTACATATCCAATGATTGAGAGCCCAAAATTTTTACCACACATTATCAATAACTATTGGTCAAATTTGTGACTCTTTAGCATTAATCTTATTTTTTTTGGTATGGTAATTTTGGTTGTGGATAGAGCCCCAACTAAAGTGGATATTTTTTGAACTAATGCTAATGACTCAAAGCCATACTGCCAATGGGGAAAAGAACATTTAGGCACCCTACGTGATATCCCAAAAACACAATTGCTCTGTTATCAAAGGGATGTGAAGTTGATGTTAGCCACCTCCTTCCTCACAGTTCTTAAAAAACTTGAACCCATTTTGTATGTCCCATCTCACTTCCATACAAACTACCACTCCCTCCCTTTTAACAACCTTTTGAATTCTTGTTCCTCTCTTTCAGACCTCAAACGAATCCATGCTCTCATCCTCACAAATGGGTCCCACAAAAACCTCCTCTTATCCACGAAACTCATCACCTTACCTCGCTCCGTGGCCCCAACAATGGACTATGCTCGCAAACTGTTTGATTTAATGCCTGAAAGGGATTTATGTCTCTGGAACACCATGATTCGAGGTTATGCCGATCTGGGTCCTTGTCAAGAAGCCATAGTTCTCTATAGAGACATGCATCGGATTGGATTATTACCTGACAGCTATACTTTTCCTTCCGTGGTTCGATCTTGTGCTGTCCTCTCAGCTTTGATGGAAGGGAGAGAAGTGCATTGTAACATAATTAAGAATGGATTTGATTTGGATGTATTTGTACAGAGTTCATTAATTACAATGTACTCGCAGAGTGGAGAGATTTTCGATTCGGAACTAGTTTTTGGTGAGATGGTTGTGAGAAACATAGTTTCTTGGACTGCATTGATTGCAGGATATGTGCAAAATGGATTTTTTGAAAAAGGGTTGGGCGTTTTTCGTGAGATGGTAGCTTTGGGGACTCAACCGAATGCAATTACACTCGTGAGCATTCTTCCCGCCTGTGCTGGTTTGGAGTTTTTGAACTTGGGGAAATTGGTTCATGGTTGTGCTGTTAAATTGGGGGTGGACTCTGATATTTCACTGATTAACACTTTAATCGCTCTTTATGGTAAGTGTGGAATTGTTGATACAGCCAGATCTTTGTTTGATCAGATGCCAGTCCGAAGCCTGGTCTCATGGAATGCCATGATTGCTGCTTATGGACAGACTAATGCTGATTGGTTTGCAATTAAGCTCTTCCGTAGAATGCTAATTGAAAAGATGGAATTTGATTATATCACAATGGTTAGTGTTATATCAGCTTGTGCTAATTTGGGAGCACTCAATACTGGGAAATGGATACATAAGCTTGTGAGGAACAAAGGTCTTGAAACTAATGTTTCAATTACTAATGCTTTAATTGACATGTATGCAAAATGTGGAAACATAGATTTGGCAAGGGATGCTTTCAACAAGTTGCCTCATAAAAGTGTTGTGTCCTGGACTTCAATTATAGGGGCCTGTGCATCTCATGGGCATGGGGATGATGCTTTGACGCTCTTCACAAAGATGAAAGAGGAAGGAATTAGGCCAAATAGCTTCACCTTCATTTCTGTTTTAACAGCTTGTAGGCATTCAGGTTTAGTAGAAGAAGGGAAGAAGCATTTTGAGAGCATGACAAAAGATTACTCAATCGGGCCTGCTGTAGAGCACTGTGCTTGTATGGTGGATCTTCTAGGTAGAGCTGGCCAATTGGTGGAGGCTTATGAGTTTATCAAGAACATGCCAAGTGGACCAGATATTGGTGTTTGGGGAGCTTTGCTTGGTGCTTGTAGAATTCATGGTAATCTTGAGCTAGCAGAGCTTGTTGCTGACCGATTGCATCAGTTGGAGCCTCAAACTGTTAGTTTTTATGTCCTTATGACAAATATCTATGCTGAGGCTGGAAGGTGGGAAGACGTAGCAAGATTGAGGAAGTTGTTGGAAGAAAGAAAGTTGAAAAAGATTCCAGGCCATAGTTTGGTGGAGGTAAACCAGAGGTTTCATACATTTTTATTAGGTTCAAAATCACGGCCTTTCTAAAGTGTTATATTCAAGTATATCACATTCATCTCCAGTACCGTGGCCAACATGTATAATACAGGATGCAAAATGGATACTAGTTTCTTGT
The DNA here is from genome assembly GCA_036172215.1 of Camellia granthamiana. Taxonomy (NCBI): domain Eukaryota; kingdom Viridiplantae; phylum Streptophyta; class Magnoliopsida; order Ericales; family Theaceae; genus Camellia; species Camellia granthamiana. The sequence goes on from JAXFYN010000086.1 coordinate 161,456, forward strand.
AAGCAACAATTAGCATTTGGCAAAATGTACCTCCGAAAGATTGAGCTAGCTGGGTGGATTGATTAACCTATGAACACTATCCTAATGGTAAAGTTGGGAGTCCAAAGGATTTATTTTAAGGGACAAAATTTGCATGGCTGGTGGCAATATCCTTAAAGTGGTAATAGCCAGTTGGGTTGTCGAAAACTAAATATTTATTTATTTATTTGTTAGTCATATATTTAAGTTTTGTGCCTTTGTTACAGCACAACATTGGAAATTTTCAGTTGGAATAATGTTTTCTCTGTCGTTACCAAATATCACATTGATGTAAAAGTGATATGATATCTATCCTCACGGAATGTTATTGAAGTCAATAAACTACCTGAGATAATCTCTAAAGCTAATACAGCTTTCTTTTCATTTTTTTAGAGGGTGGCAGCTTTCTTTTCATTGAGACATGTAAAAATGAAAGTTCCCTCGTGGTATTCTTTTCATTTTAAGTATCATGATTTCTTTCACATCTAGAGTTTTTTTTTTTTTTAATCCCTGAGCCATCTTCCGGAAACTTGAAGAAATAAATCTGTTGCAATTCTTAATGATTATGTTGATGATCAGGTCACTTGTTACGCATAAATTGCCTTGCAACTAGTTATTTGCATCACGAACAACAAGACCTGCCATAAATACTAACAGAAAAGTTATTTTTTTAAGGAACTGTATTTTGTATCTTTAGTATCTGCTTTACTTGAGTATTTCCCCCCAAATCGTATTAGTCAATTTTTTGGAGTGTAAGAATTTCCTGTAAGCTGAATGATTCATTTGCTGAATTTGAAAACAACTTTATGCAGTGGTAAATTTTATTTTCGTCATCCCTAATTTGGGGTGAGCTGTCGTGGCCACTTGGACAATGTATTCCTTTTTCATACAATCAATGGAGGTAAACTTCTGCCAAATAAGGTTTCATACAATCAATGGAGGTAAACTTCTGCCAAGTAAGGTTTTATAATTCAAAGCAAAGCAAGAAAGTTTGCTCTTTCGATAATTGAGGGGTTGCCATTTCGACCACCTGATCACAGAGAGTGTAAAAGTTGCATAAGCTCTTCATGGTTAAAAACAGAAGCCAGAAAAACAGCTTTTAACTACCATCGGAATACCTCGAAACCCATCTTTTGGTAAAGTTCTTGTGCAGGTCGGTTTTTTCTATGCACGTGCACAAATACCTGCTCTGCACCTGCCATGGTTTAAAGTAAATCATGTTTGCTTTTGTTCAAAATCCGAAGAACCAATGCAGGTTATCGTCTTACCATTGGATTTAGCTAACTTAACAGCAAAATACAACATGTTTGTTGCAATACCCTGGCGGCGAGCAGATTTGGAAACACAGAGGTTTGCAATGTAAGAGTATCTGTTTTGGCCTGTCTTGTCAATGCTGCAAAAGAGAGGGGCTTTCACCCTTTCCTGTGAGAGGACAAAATTCGAAGTTGAGGCAAAAAAAGCATTGAGTGTTGGATGCAGATTCATTAATTAGATGAGAGTTTACCCCAGGAAAGGTCTCCCCAGGCAACAAGTATCGGATGCTGAAATCTAGGGTTCCAACTACGCTCTTCAGTATGGTACATTTCACATTCTTGTCTTCCTTCTTTACCTATTAATTTGAATGACCCTGTGTGAGGAGCTTCTTTGATAATAAACATAAAATTTTATCATTAACCCAACCGAGAGATCAATGAACTCTTTCAAACAAGATTGAACTTAATGTTAATCCTAACCCAAAGAAACTATAAAAAGATAGAAGATGAAAGTTGGTGCTCTAAAGATGATTTGTGAAAAGAAAATCATACCGTCACAATGCAGGTACATTTATGCTTCTGTTGCTTTCTGCATCGCCTTTTCAATGCAGTAAACTCCTACACAGAAAATGGGGTAAAGATTTTTATGCACGATATATATTCCAGCTGTGTTTTTTTTTTTTTTTATTTTATTGACAAACAGATTATGCCAGTTTAGCCCTACCTGCTCTGCAAATTTCCTTTTGTAGTTATCAACATATCTGTATTGTTAAGTACAGCTAGAAGTCAGTGGAATGGCATATTATCACCATGAGTTAACAAACAAGATTGAAACAAACACTCCAACCGGTCTCTTCGTTCTATTAATCGCACTCATTTATCTGTTTTCATATAACAATGGCAAGTTCAATCTTCCACATGTATATTTGTTTTGAGAAATTTAACTATGTGCTTCAGAGGTTTTGATTTTGATATTTAATTCATACCGTTCATTTGTCTTATCCTCCCAATGACTTTCTGCTCGCAGCCATGCTGCTGTCTACCGAAAAAACAAAAACACAACTACCACCTCAAACTGGCACAAGATTACATAAAAAGCAACCATATTATAAGAAATTTATGCTTTGAATTTTAGGTTATATATAGAATACTATGATACTGACCCAAAATTCTTCGTCTAGTAAGGCCTCACGTGTCACGAACTGTCCAAACCCAATTCTATCCTCCTGAATAATTTCTTGATCGAATGGCTGCAGCCGGTTGAAATGGAGATTCAAAGGACTTGTTTTAGATTGTGGAATGGAGAGTTTCTGATTTTCTACTGAGAATTCTTCTTTCTTGTTTGTCTGTGATTGTGCAGGTCTAGAATTCAATGCCCTGTTGGTTGAGAAAATTAAAAAGAAAAAGCTCAACTCATGCACCGATTTTGGATTCTATAAGCTCATAAACAACCACAGAAAACTCTACCCACATTTAGATTTGGTCAGCGAAAGAAAGGGAAAAGAAAAGAAAAGAAAAGAAAATCATACAGTTTCAGCAAGGAATGCTTCAAATTTTGTTGATGCTTATGAGTATAATTTGATTCAAGGAACGTGCTAAAATTGAACTCACGCTGTCAAGGAGGTACAAGTGTGTTTGTGACAATTTCTCATCCCATAGCTTGAAATCTTGAAGAAACCAACAGGTCTGTTCATCGGTACTATCGACATTGAAGCTTTCCAATTCCAAATTTATTTGAAACTTCCTTTGTTTTCTCTTTCAAGGAATGACAGAAGGAAGAGTCCCAGGAGTCCCAGAAATGAAAACAACAGTAGTTTTGATCTATGAAAAGAATACTGTGTTTCTTATCTATGTAACTGGCAATGAAAACAAGAAAAACAATTTGAAAACTCAATTGTTCTTTTGACATTTAATACCAAACTTAACGGCCTGCCAGTCATGTTGGTCCTTCAATCACCACCCAATAAAGGCTGTCAAACAGATAATAACTACCACAAGGGGTGGTTTGTCTCTTTCGTTGTTGGGGAGTGACCTCTTGTATTGAACGTCACGAATACAGAAATTAAATACAAAATATATATAAATGAATATATGTTATGTGTGGCTTTGTAATCGATTTTTATCTTCATAGAATTGTTGAGACCAACAAACTTTGATACACAGTAATTATTCGAAAATTTCAAATCACTACATTTTGATTTTAGACTACTCATAATTAGTCACATAAAAAAACAAATTAAAATGTTAGGGAAAAAAAATGGGACCCAAAACCTGGAACACAAGGTGTGGAAGTGAAACCACAAAATGGGAGAAGTCAGTGTTTGGGATATGATTGTCAGAGGAACATGTGGTATCCTTACAAGCCACCTATCTCCTCCCCCTTTACATCCTCACAATAGAAACAAATATATTATATATTTTTTGACAATAATTAATGGACCCTAATACCCCCCATCTAGTTTGCATTATTGGTTATTAACAATAAATCTATTAGTTTAACACGGCATGTGTAATGGTGACACATTCATGCATATAATATATTACGGACACACTTAAACTAATTGAGTCCAATTATTGAATTCTTATTGTTAAAGGGATTCTCAAGTTAATTAAGCATGGTGAGTGGATCTTTAATTTGCAAAGGGATTTGTGGGGGGAAAAAAATTATATTTTATTTATATGGGGGAATTACGTGCAGGTGGAAGAAAGAGAAAAAAAAAATTACAAGCACATGGGGTGCAAGTGTATCTATGGTGGGGTGCAAATGAAAGGTTGTGAGGATGGAAGTGTCACTTGTACCCCTCCATGCGTTTGTAATTTTTTTTTTCCTTCTCTCACCTACATGTAGCTTCTCCTATTTATATTTCTTCTTTCCTTTTTCTATTTTTTCCACAAATTGATCTTTAAGTTCAAAATCTAAACATATTAGAAATTTCAATTCCACTTTCTTTTCTTTTTTTTTCTTTTTTCTTTTTTGTCTTTTTAATTTCATGATTCTAAACAGTTTCCCTACAATGCATGAGGTGAAAAAAAGTAAAATTACCTTATGTTTTGATGGCCACTCCCATACTTTACATTCATTTCTAATGTTCAATAAAATGGGCTAAATCAAAATTCTAAGAGCTATTCAAAGATTCATATATTGTCATTCAATGATGTTCCAAATTTCTTTGTGTATCATGATCTTTGAAATTCTACATTCATTTCTACTACAATTGTGTTATTTCAATCCATTACTTCTGCCTGCAGCTACTTTTCGTCTAAAACATGGCAATTCAAGGCCCAATAGTCTCGTTAAAACGAAATCTGGGTAGAAAAAAAATGTTCGTGAGCCAAAGTATGAATCACCTATTCCCCTGCTCTATAATACATTGGACAAGTTTGGTTTCGTAGGCAAACATCCAGTGGCCCGCCCAACCTGCCTAACCCAACCCAACTTAACTTGAGCTCAAATGGACATTTTGATGCAACGGATGCACAGTTGCAGGTCTGGCAATTTCCAAAAAGTTGAGTTTCGATCGAGTGGTTGGTATATAGGATTCCATCTGCGGAACCCAACTAGACCACATGAAATTAGGCTTTCAATTATTATATTGATTTCAATAAACAGAATTGAAAACATACTTTCCAAAAAATGCAGAACTAAAGTAAAAGAATCAAAGAAAGTCCAAAACAGAAAGCTCGCTAATTAAGAAAAAAAAAAAACAAAAAAAAGCCCAAAAAGGCCCAAATAGTAAGAAAAATAACTAAGAAAATAAGCTCAAAAAGGCCCAAAACAATAAGACCCAATCCATTAACTCAATTTGCATCCAGTTGCTAATCCGGGCAACCTGCTCTGTCGATTTCGAAACTAAGGGTGGTTGGTTGGTTGCGGATGAGATTTTCTCACTCCAAAACCATTCGGACAGATGGCGAATGACGTGCAACTCAGGAATATGAATTTTGACAAAAACTATGTGTGAAGGGAAAAAAAATACCAGTGGGACAGACCTATGAATAATGGCAACCTGTGCCATAACGACGGCCCAATTAGTGAAATGAGAAAGCCGAACCCGCTGGGAAGGAGCAACCTAGTAAGAAGATAATTCCACTAAAATATGACATCTAAATGATGGCATATGAATGTATATAAGAGGGGAAAGATGAACAAATAGAATTATGTTTAATCAACCCCATAAAATAGTACTCCTAATCTACCTTCTCCCATCTATATACGAGAACTGACATAATCGTCAAAGTGCTCTTTGATTGATAACCACCAGCAACTCTAACGTATTGTGATATCTGAGAAGAAAACAACTTGCATCATGTTATCTTATTTCTCTCTAGTGTAAGAAAGTTTTCTCTTAAATGGAAGGACTAACATCTAATTTGAAAAGATCTAATTCCTTTTTAATGAATAATTTTTCTTTTGGTTATTGTCTAATTTATTAATTGAACTAAATTGTCATAATGATAAAAATTTAAAAGGTAAAATTGATATAATTAAAAATCATTTTAACAAAAAAGAAAAATGACAAGAACCACAAATATTATTTGCCCTTAAAATTTTATGAGTGTCACTCAATTATTGATAAGTATTAAATAATTTATCTTCCAATACCATTATTTATGAGCTTGGAAATAGCCATGGACTACCTCACGTTTTCTAATTCCCAACTTGTCCCCTTATAAGAAGTAGTTGAAAACTATAATGTTATTTAAATGGTTACTAATTTCTGACTTGTATTCGTTATAAGAAGTAGATGAGACAGTGAAGACATAAATGAATGGGCTTCAAAGAGGGTCATTTCTCACTTTCCTCCGAGATGGTTGTAAATCGGATTGGGTCGGATGACATTCTATTTATCATTTATTTAAAACTTAGGAGATTAAAAAAATCAATTTGTATTCGCCCATTGATTTGACGGATGTAGATTGAGTAGATTGTGTGGGTTGGCAAATGAATGCGATTGGTTTGGCAGTTTGGACTTTAAAAATTTGAGACATTTTTTTGAATTATAATTCATAATTTTCTAATCTCCAATAACTAGTAATTTGAAAAAGGAAAATGAGTTGGACCCCCTCAAGGAGGCACCCCCTTTGACCCCCTCTCTCTCTGATTGGCCCATTTTTCTTTTTTCTTCTTCTTTTTTTCCTTCTCCTCCAATCACCACCCGCCACATGTGTGTGGGGGTAGTGGGGGTGGTGATTAGAGGGGGTCTCAATCACTTCCCTTTGAAAAAATATGTATTATTTGTCTATAATAGGCCATGACACCACGCATACATACTTTTAAGGCATTGTTTTCAATTTTTACAAAAGTATATATCTTATTATTTCTACTCTATGTTGTTACTTGCTAGTATTTTTTTTTTTTTTAGTATCCGTGAATTTTGAAATATTTTAACTGCATCCATCCGTCGAAAGACATGCATCCACCCAAAATTAATTGGGTTGGATCGATTCAATCAGATTGGGCAAGTTAGATGGATCCATGATCACCCTCTTTTTATAGAATGGAATTAAACAGTAGCTAAAAGTGAGGAAAATTATGTTTTGTTCGATACAATTTATTATAATTTAAAATATAATTTTTTATAATTTATTTAAGTGATTTCTACTTAATAAATTGTAAGCAGAGGTTAACTACGCAATCTATTACAAATTTTTCTTAAAAAAAATAAAAAAAATAAAATTAAAACAACCAAATAAGCTACATCAAATGCCCAATGTATTCAAACTTACAATTCTCATAATAGATTATTAGTGTCATCGAACTGCTAGGTGTATTGTCATTCTCCAAATTAGGAAGACTGGGGATAGTTATAGAACCCTTACCAATGACTCTAGAGGTGCCCTCATCTCCAAAGGTAACAATTTCTCCTTCATATTTCTCAAGAGATGTGATGTAGGATTTGTCACCTGACATGTGACGAAAGCACCCATTATCAAGTTACCACATGTGCGAGTCACGTGCTTTCAGTGCAGTGTGAACAACAAAACAAGTAAGGTCACTCTTTCTTACCCGTAACTTTTTGGTCTTCACAGAAGGGGGACTGACATTCTTGGTAAATGTCTTAATGTTGTGAACACCATTATGAATCATGTTATTCCGCCTAGACATGTAAGGTTGTCTCATAACCTATGAAGCATTCGAATTTCTAACTTTTTGGAAGACTCCACAAAATAATGCAAAATAATAAGGGCGAATGTAGCTATACCTACCACAATAATGACAAATAAAAACAGATTTTACCTCCCTTTCTTTGGTCATGCCACCTTTAGGTTGATGGAGAGGTTTGTCATCCTATTGGATCTTCAGCTTTCCCTTGGCTTGAGTTGTAGGCACCTTTCCTTTTTATTGTGTTGCATCACTATAGCCTATTCCACTTTTGTCACCGCCCATTTGTTGAGACCCAATGATGTCTTCAAGTGTTTTTGATCCTTTATTCCACATATCAATTGTGGCTCTATCATTTTTGAGTTCTTCCTCTTTCTAAGTGAGCTGCTCTTCCAAGAAAACTTGAGACATCTCGAGAGATTCAATTTTCTCTTCATATGTGGCATAGATTTTCAGAAGTTCATTTCTCTCAGACTCACAGGTCAGAAGCTTTACACAGAGAGCTTGTTTATCACTTGAAATCTTGATGACATCCTTTTTTTGTTGCAAAAATCTCCTAATTTAACTTGACATTCTCACTTTCACATATTTTGAGTTTGATTGTGAGTTTATCATTCAACTTGGATAAATTTAGAGATTCGCTGTATAGCTTTTCATAAGCTTATTGAAGTTCTTCACTATCTATCTCATCATTATCCTTTGAGGTTTCATCATCTTTTTTTTTTTTGTTTTTTTCTTCTTTCTCCTTGAGAGCATCCAATCGAGCGACTAAGGCACTGATGTGTGGTATTACTGGATGGTTGTGAAGATGACTTTGTTCTTTCATGGAATTGCATAAGAACAACCCATGCATATTCTTAAAATGAGAGATTCAATCTTGTTCCTCTTCAGAAAGTGCTTCACGGATGGTGTTCAAGACTCTTTCACTACTCTCCATGTCAGCCCTTTCAACATCACTCTATTCCTCAGTCGGCTTGGTAACCTTTTGATTGGTGTTCAGATCGATCACAAGCAGTGCTTCAACATTTTTTTCAACTGTGCGACAACCTTCAGGTTCCCAAGCTTTGAGATAAACTCTCATTCTACACTGCAATATAGACAATTACTTTCATCAAAGGTAGGAGCACGATGCAGATTAGGCCCACGAGCAGACTTAACTGGCTTGGGAGTTGATTGAGTGAAGCTAGAGTAGAATGTCATGTAAGTACTATCTCCGTCTTTACCAGATTTGGTTTCCTTAGCTTCTTGCTCTGACTTGCTTTCATCATCCCAAGTCATTGTGTAGACTTTCTTTCAGTTCTTTTTTGAAGGACATTTGAGAGCAATATGCCCAAACCCTTGGCATTCATAGCACTTGACTCATTGTCCTCTCATAGTCTTCAGAGCAACTTTGGGTTGAACAACTTTGGGTTTATCAACAACCTTATCTTTAGAGCTAGAGTCCTTAAAATTAGGCTTCTTTTTCTTAATTTTTTTTTATAAAAAATTGTTTAATAAACATAGTCGTCATTTCAGACTCTAGATCAATTTCTACCTCGAGGTTCTTAGTAGTCTCATGAGCACTAGTAAAGGCCACACTATCTTTAGTTTTTTCTTAGAAATCAAATGGGCTTCATAAGTCTGTAGGTTTCTAACCAACTGATCAAGCTTGATGTTCTTAACATCCTGAGCCTCCTCTATAACTGTCACTTTTAATTGGAACCTATCGGGTAAGGACCTCAATATTTTTCCAACCACTTTAGATTCAGGAATTTTTTTCATCGAGTGTGAAACAAAAATTCACGATGTCACTAAGTTTAGCATAAAACTCATCAAACGTCTTATCCTCGTGCATAGAAAGGGTTTCAAAAGAGAAGGTTAGATGTTGAAGTTTTGACCCTTTAATAGTAGTAGTACCCTCAAGAATGTCCCAAGCCTCTTTTGCTACCTCACACGTACAAATACAACGAAAGGTGTGACGAAAACTTAAATTCTAATAATCAATTGTATCCCATTTATCAATTGGTTTGGGAATATCAATACCATTGATGGCAACCATAGGTTCACTCCACTCATAGATAACACAGTGCCAAACTTTTTCATCAATTGATTTTAAAAATGCTCTCATACAAGCTTTCCAATAAGAATAGTTTGTTCCATCAAGTAAAGGAGGTCTATGGGTCGAGTTACCTTCGCGAATCGAATCCATTAACATGAATCACACAAAATCACACTCCTATAGTTTAAAAAAAAAAAAAAACAAGAACGAGCAACCCGCTCTAATACCAATTGAAAAACCTAAGTGATTCGTGATTCAAAACAGATTTAATTGCAACAATTCCCAAACAAACAAAAATAACAATCTAAATCATCTAGAACATACGAAAGTGATTTAGATTATTATTTCAAAATTAATAAATTGATACAAACGATTTTTACATGGAAAAAATCATAGTTGAAACATCTCTAATTGTGATAAAAATCACGGGTGAAACGCCACTAATCAATCGACTATGAAGAATGTAAATACACAAAATTACCAAACAATTTACCTTATACTCTGTAAAATTGTCTTCAAACAACTTGTGCCTCTTTCACCAACGCCTTCGACTTAGAATTGATTAGTCTAATGTTGAATCCACAACACCAAAGTCGAACCGACAACGACGAACTGCTTCAAACTCCTTCAAACCTTCACGCTCGAATCTTCGGAATCCACTGAACATGAACTCTTTGATTTGAATGATCAACCAACCCTTTGATGTAAACTATTTAGATCATGAGATAAACTCACCAAGACATCAAAGAAAATACGCAAAAAACCTCCAGAGGGAAACCCTAGCCCTCAAGAATAAGCTCTGGAAGATGCAGCTCTAAATTCTGTTTTTCACACACTTGAGCCATGGAATGGTTGCTCGAACGGTGTGTCACATATGCGTGAAATCCACTAGTGACTTCGTTCGAGCCACCAACATGTTTGCTCGAGTGAACATTGAGCCCTCCTAGTACTTTTGCAGATTGATTAAACTTTTGAGACATGGGATTCTTCGCTCGAGTGGTCCATGACAAACCAGAACATATATTACAAATTGAAAAAGCATTTGTTCATAGAATTGACAACATAAGGGACCTAACAAGTCAATTCTTTCTGATATTGTTTAAAAAGATTGATTAAAATGTTGGTGGAAATCAAGAATTTATTGTTTATTCTTGGGGCAAGTTGAGGTAGTGCTTCACACTACAAGAAAAAACACCTTTGGCGACTAAATTTTTAGTCGCCAAAGGTCCTATTTTAGTCGCCAAATGTCAAAATTTCACTTTTCCCGACTAAAAATTTTAGTCGCCCGTCTTGTCGCCAATACATGGTCGCCAATGCCTTTGGCGACTAAAACACTGTTAGTCGCCAAAACCCCTGTCTTCAGCGACTAAAGATTTTGTCGCCAATAGTCAATTTCTTTTTTGGAAATTATACCTTTGCCGACTAAACTGTTAGTCGCCAATAGTTTATTTTTATTTTATTATTTATACCTTTGGCGACCATTCACTTTAGTCGCTGAAAGTATTTTCAGGAAATTTTTTTTTTTTGCCTCCGCTGCTCCCAACAGGTTTCGAACTTGCGACGTCCCACTTCCATACGCCAAACCCTTTGCACAACATTCCCTCCACTATGCCAGTACATCATCACATGAACATATATGCAATATATATTATTTATATAGTATATTAACCGCAATTAATACAAAATAATATTTATAAATATAATTTTTTTAATTCAATATAATTTAGGTCAAAAATAAATTATTTACTAAAAAAAAATTAGGCGACTTTTGGCGACTAAAACCATTATTTAGTCGCTAATTGTATTATTTTGGGCTACTAATTATTTATTTGTCGCTAAAAAAACAAGTTCTCAATTAAAAATCAGCACTTTTGGCGACTAAACAGAAATTTCGTCGCCAAAACCCCTACTTTGGGTGACCAAAATGGATTTTGGTCGGCAAAACCCCCACTTTCAGCGACTAAATTGTTTTTAGTCGGCAAAACTGCTATAATCAGCGACTAAACCTGTTTTTAGTCGCCAAAACTATACCTTTTCGCTACTAAATTATTTAGTCGCTAAAAACCGTGACTTTTGGCTACTAAACAAACTTTAGTCACTGAAAACCCTATATTAGGCGACAAAACTTCCTTTTAGTCACTAAAAACCTGCTGTTCGGCGACTAAACTCTTTTAGTCGCTAAAAACCTGCTTTTCGGCGACAAATTCCAATTTAGTCGCCATTTCATGCACTTTCAACAACGAAATTTCATTTTTTGGTCGCCATTTCTGTTTTTGGTTGTAGTGTCAATTTGGTTACTATTTGTTGAATAAGTGAAACCTACCACATTTCTGTCTCTTTTTGGGGGGACAATGAAACACTTATCCTTTAATAATGTGAAACAATATCCCGAGACCAATCAATAACTTCTCGTGAAAATCACCCCTTCTTGTTTGATGTGCACTTTTTTTCTTTTTCTTTTTTTAACAAATTTGATGTGTACTTAAAACAGTTGATTTTTTAAGGTGTCATTTGTCAATTTAATTTTTTGATTAAAAAATTTAAAATTTATTTAAAAAAATTAAAATATCACTAAAAATGTAAATCATTTAGTTTTTTTATATAACCAAAAAAGGTCATTTTTAAATATATTAATTCTGCTTCTCTTTTTTTTTTTCGGTTAAAAAATCATTAAAAAAAGTCAAACTCTAAATGAGGTTTAATTGATTTTTTTATTTATTTTTAATTTCAGGTCATTGCCAATCTTAGGGGATGGTGGTAGTTAGTGACAACATTTAGAGTTTGTTTGGAGTGTATTAAAATAGTACATTTTAATTTTTTTTAAGTCATATTATCTTTCTACTTTTTTATATATTTTTTAATAAAAAATTAAAATGTACACTTATTTAATTTAGGGTTAATTACACTAATAGTCCCTATAGTTTGGGATTTGTGCCACTTTGATCCCTGATTTTTCAATTGTGATACATTTGACCTTGAATTTTGAATTTTGTTTCAAATAAGGACAATTGAAAATATCATTAGATTTTTCAAGGGTAAAATCGTCAATTTGATAAAATATAAACTAATTTGACAAAAATAAATGTCAAAAAAATATTTTTAATTTTTAAAAAATTATTTTTATCCACCAATGATAAAATTATGTAAAATTAATAAAAATTACATGATTAATTTTTTTAAATTAATTTTACATGATCATCATCAAAATACATAATAAAAATTAATTTGGTAAAAAAAATAAATAAATGTCTAAAAGATTTATCAATTTTACATAATTTTATTTTTAGTAGGTAGAAATAATTTTTTAAAATTCAAAAATATTTGTTTGACATTTATTTTTGTCAAATTAATTTATATTTTATCAAATTGACAATTTTACCCTTGAAAAATCTAATTATATATTCAATTGTCTTTATTTGAAACAAGATTCAAAATTCAGGGTCAAATGTGTCATAATTGAAAAGTCAGGGACCAAAGTGATACAAGACTCAAACTATAAGGACTATTTGTGTAATTTGCCCTTTAATTTATCCAAACATCCCCACATGTGATTGTTAGTAGCCGGGATGTGTTGTTGCGTACAAGAGATGATGGTTGGCGGGGATTTCTAGTTGATGAGATCATCGACAAAGTACTTGTTTGGTGCAGCTTAAAAACTGTTTATTTCAGCTTTCAGCTTAACTTAAACTATTTTGATGTGTTTGGTTTAACTTATAGCTTATAACTTTTTGGAAGTTAGAAATCAGCTTATTCTTTGAGTGGGGTAGGAGATGCTTAATTTATAAGTCAGAAATCAATTTATATTCATAGTTATAAGCTATAAGCTATTTAGACATAAGCTATAAGCACTTTCCCATAACTTTATCAAACAGAGCCAAAAGAGGTGAAAGGAGATTGTCCGTGATGGTAACTGAAGTAAAGAATGGCTAGTGATGGGTTATTTAGGAAGGTGACTTATAAATTAATTTTTTAATTTATTATGAAAAAATACATAAAAATTAGAAATATGACATGATTCAAATAAATTAATAAGCCAATAAATTGAATTTTTTTTTTCTTCCAAAAGTGGCCCGCTAGGTGGTCACCAAAGAGATACAAAAGGAAAAAATAATGAAAACTTGTATTTTTTTTTAAACAAGTGACAATCTTAAATATTTGTTCAGTCTAAGGCTATTAAACTCTAAACAACAATCTCAGGTTCGCTGTCCTGTTTGGTCGCGGTTTATAATTTTCGTTATTTTAAAAATAGGTAAATTACAAATATACCTTTTGAAATTTATTTAAAATATGAATTGCCTCATTAGTTTAGAAAATTATAAATATCTTATTGTCAAAATTTTTTTATTTAACTAAATTAACTTAAAAAATAAAATTTCTAACTGTTCTCTCATACGATGATAAAATTATCTAAATTATTAATTAAAATAAAATTTTAATATCATTAAAAACTATTAATTAACATAATAATTTATTAATAAATTAGATTATTTATTATGAAATTAAAAACTTCAGTGGATGAGATGTAATTTTCAAACCAAATGAGATAAATATTATTTTAAGCAAGCTTGGGAAAATAACAATCCAAGGTAGAAAATTAAAAAAAAAAAAATTACAAATAACTCTGAGTTGCATCCTTCCAATAATTTCTTTTTTTCTCTTTAACATGTAAAATCAGTAAAATTTCAGCAATATAACGAAGCTGCACTTAACTATTAAAAAAAAATTCTAAATTATTATCTTATAATTTAGATTTATTCTATTTATTAATTTTATATTACATAAATTTAAACTCTACCCGACAATCCGTCATTCAAAAAAATCTACTTGATTAGCAGACTTCTTAAAAATTCAAAGTTTTGGGGAGACAGTTGGGTCCAAAGTAACGAATCGGCATCAACTAACTTGTAAGTTACAGGTGAGAGACCGTTGGGAACAAATCTCCAGTCAACCCAAAAACCCTCCATCCCCACATTTCTCGTTCAAATAAATCCGTTCCACCCCTACCATTCTCTCTCTCTTCTCT
>JAXFYN010000086.1:176090-253090 GCA_036172215.1 Camellia granthamiana
GTAAACCAAACAAGTTTCCAAACAAATCTATCTCACACACATCAAATCAATCACTTTTTCCAAAACTCTCTCTCAAAATAATTTTCCAAAACATCTTTTGAAAAAAACCAAACCAAACAACTTTTCGTACTTTTTATCTCTAAAACACATCTCTCAAACACAAACCAAACATACCTGTATCTTCACCTACCCATCATAATGCAGAGCTAAAAATGCATATTGCTGATGCTACCACAGTCCCATTGTCTTCAGATCAACATGACCAAGATTCATAATCAAAATCTTGCCCAGAAGATTAATGCTATTGAGATTGCAGAAGACACTGTATCTTCACCTATCCATCATAATGTAGAGCTAAGAACTCCATTGGAACAAAAGGTTGAGTTACAAGATGATCAATTGGATGTGGAATCATGGGGTGAGCAAGATTCAGAATCAAATTCTGCCCTTCAGATTAATGTTATTGAGAAAGCAATCTCAAATAATTAAAAGGCTAGAGAGGGAGAGAGCGAGAAACAGAGACAGAGATAGACAGACCTGAGAGTGAGAGAGAACCTATGAGGATGCGGCGGCGGCGGCGGCGGTGGTGCTAGTAGTGGCGTGCGACGTTGGTTTGAGATGAGGTGAGATTGGGTGAGGATCTTCTAGAAATGAGGAGTCCATCAGACAGAGGGCGCTGGCGAATTGCGGCGGTGGCGATGTGCGACGGACGTGAGCGATGGTGGTGAGGGACTTCGGTGAGCTACATACAGTGGGCACCGATTGAGAGAAAACACAGATAGAGGGAGAGGGCAGACCAACATAGACACACAAAGAGGGGGCTAGAGACAGAAGAGATTAGGGGTTTTTTTTCCTTTTATTTTTTTATTTTTTTATTTTCCTGATACAAAACCATGTCGTTTTAAAAATAGCGATCAGATTTTTTTGTCGCAAAAAAAATTCAATTCCCGCCTCTATAAAAATCAAATTTTCCTTCCAAACTTTTGGCAACCAATAGACCATATTAGTCGCAGAAAAGATACCTTCACCGACAAAATTTTTAGTTGCCAAATCTCAATCAACGGCGACTAAAATATTAGTCGTTAAAAGTATTAATTTGGCGACTAATTTTTTTTTATTGCTGAAAATAAGTTTTTGGAGACCAAATTTTTGGTCGCCAAAAAATATGTGACCTTCCGCGACCAAATTTGTAGTTAGTCGGCAAAAGTATACCACTTTCTGCGACCAACTCATTTTTTGGTCGTCAAAATATAACCTTCTGCGACCAATAATATTTAGTCGCCAAAAATAATGATCATTCGCGACTAATTAATATTTGGTCGCCAAATGTCATTTTTTTGCGATCAAAATTTTTTTGATCAGCAAAAATAATCACAAAATGTGTAAATTCTTGTAGTGATCACTTAAATAATTTTGTGTTTGCATTTTTTTTTATTTATTTAAATTTGATTGGAAGTTAAATTTGTGATACATATTATACATGTGCACTAGGTTGATTTAATTGATTTTGTTAGAATTTTAATGCATTAGAACATGCGCTTAATATACTACTTTAATTGATTTTTTGTGAGGCCATGGCTTCTGTCCAGTCTGGGATCGGACTGGACCCTATTGTTGGGCCCGTAAGGGTCCACCACGGGTCCCATTTTGATAATCTAAATCGTTTAATATGTAAAACTCGTTGAGTACTATATGCCTGTAAAAAATCACGTTAATCGGATATCGATAGCTATGTGAACAAAACAGTTTTTTATCAACCGTTAATTTTTTTCACCGTCCATTTTTTTTTTATACAAAACTGATTTGATCACATAGCTATCGATATCCAATTAATGTGATTTTTTACAAGCATATAATACTCGACGATTTCTACATATTGAACGATTCAGATTTTCAAAACGGGACCCGTGGTGGGCCCCCACGGGCCCAACAGCACGGTCCAGTCCAATCCCGGACTGGATAGAAGCCGGACCCTTTTGTGATAGTAGTATATATGTCCATCTGATTTTTGTTGGCCACTTGTTCTAGTATGAATAAATAATTTTTTTTTATAAGTTTTTATATATATATATTTTTTTGTTGGTTCAACCAAAAACGTATTTGATAATATTTATTATATAAAACTTTGCCAAGAACGATTATAAAATGACATACATTTGTGTGTTTCTTTTTCTTTATCTTTATCTTTTTTTTTTCTTTCTATTATATTGTTTTAAGATGTCATTTTATTTATAAATTGAGAATTAAAATTTAAAATTTTACATGACAACACGTGACAAGGTGACGCCGACGTGTCAGCCGAGGTGCCACGTGTCCTGGTCGTTTTGCCGAGGTGATCTCGGAGATGCCGAGGTTATCTCCAAAGATATCAGAATCCGAGATAAGCGGATAAGGGACAAGAGTCCAAGGATGAAGAAAGACTTCAGGATGGATAAAGATAATACTCTTAGGGAGTTTATCCTTATCTCTTGAGGAATCCAAAGTAAGCACTGAATTGGAGTCCATAGAAGTCAGGCTTCTAGTGAGACTAAGATTGAGTAAACTATAAAAGAGAGGCAACCCCGTGGGTCTAAGGTACGCAATTTGTGCTTTGAGTAGTGAGTTTAGCACTTGATTATCTTTGAGAGATATACTGACTTGATTGTCGGAGTGCCCCCGGGTGGAAGAACCACCGCCGGAGCCTTCTCTTTCTGTGCAAGATAGCAAGATGCCAACTATTCTGCCAGTGTTCTACAGCTGAATTACTAAGATTGCAGTGTGGTCAGAAAATCACCCACACAATTTGGCGCCGTCTGTGGGAAAGAAAGACGAATAGATGGCCAGTAACGGACAGAAAGAAAAGGTTGGGAACGGCACTCCTGCTGGGAGCGAAAGACTTATTGACCTCGATATCGAAGGAGACAACCGCAACACAGAAACTCGTGACCAGAATCACGGCGCAAAAGACGTCGGCCAGGAGGGCGACACTGCAAAGAAGGCGGATCAGAGCAAGTACTACAACGAAGATAACCTCCAGGTATGGAGGGACAGATGCCTACGGAGGGATGAAGAGGTAAAAGAGATGGCAGACAAGTTGGCAGACCTGCAATCAGTCGTTAACTTCATGATGCAAAACAACATCATGCAGTCGCCATACCCACTGCAGGACACACCAATGCCAGCAACCAATGCCCAGAAGAAAGGGCAGAAAACAATCCTTGAAGCCCTCAGCACACTAGGAGCGGAAGGCACTTTCACCGGCCTTCTAGGGAAGTCAGACGAGAGGAGCCAAGAAGAGAAGAGTCCCAAAAGACATATCACAAAAAGGACACAGAACCCAAAAAACATCGGCATGTTCAAGGGCAGACGTTATGCTTTGACACAACTCATGGGGAAAGATCAAAAAGGGCCCACCACGAGGCCGAGAGCAGTATGCCGAAGAGACTGAAGTCAGCAGATAGTCGAGCTCCTGGACGAAGCAGAGAGGACTTGAGAAACTACCTCAAGAGGAAGCAATAGAACGGAGATGCCGAGGTAACCTCACCCGACAAGCCGAGGACACCATTCTCGGTAGAATTGGACAAGTTCAAGGCGTCGAAGAGATTCAGTATGCCGAGGTTTCAAATATACGATGGTAAGTCAGACCCTAACTTCCATGTTGGATTATACTTGAACTCAATGGCATTATATAGTGGGAACGAGCCGTTGCTCTGCAAAGTGTTCCCCTCATCCTTCGGGGAGATTGCATCCGATTGGTTCCACAATCTACCAACGGGAAGCGTAAAGACTTGGGAAGGCCTGGCCGAGATGTTTGTGGCCAGGTTCGTGACAAACAAACTGCAGCCATTGAGGGTGGACGCATTGATGGCTCTAAAGATCAACAAGGATGAAGGCCTAAGGGCCTATGCAAAAGGTACTACAAGGTGTTCAATCGAATACCCGAATGCAACCAAGAAGTGGCGGTCGTGTCTTTCAAGAACGGCCTGAAAGATGATTGTCCACTACGGAAATCTTTGGCAAAAACATTGCCAAAAAGCATGGAAGAGCTCATGGCAAGAATCGAGAAGTATGCCAGAGCCGAGGAGGATACATCGGGGAATAAGGAGGTAAAGCAGGAAAAAGGGAAAACGACTCGTCGAAGCGAGGCCGAGGTAACAACGGATTTAACAAATCGGAGATAGAATTGAGGGGAAAGCAGGTAGTGAGGACTGTATTCCGAATTCCCGTCCATAAAATCCTAGATCAAATTTGAAATCAGCCCTATTTCAGGGCATCGGCAAAGGCCCCAGGAGAATACATGGGAAGGAACGTTGGTAGGCGTTGGGCTTACCACAATGAAGAGGGGCACCCAACTCAGGGCTGCAGAGCCCTAAGAGCACACTTAGAGGACCTAGTGAGACAAGGCCATCTGAGGGACCTTATTGATGAGGCCAGGACAAGAGAGGAACAGACAAGATTGCCTCAAGCACCAGCAGTCCCGCCTCCCCCAGCACAGCAACCACAGGCTGGGGGACCACGAGTGGTTAATGTAATTCACTCGCAGGTGAACGAAAACGACATACGAGGGGAAACCCAAAAGGTAAGACACCTACAGCATGTAAACCAGGTCGGACAGAAAAGTCCTCGGTCTGAAGAGTGCCAGGGACCAATGATAGCTTTTACTGAAGCCGACCTAGAGATGGTCCAGCATCCGCATAATGATGCCTTGGAAATATCCCTCCAGGTTGGGGAGTGCCAAGTGAAACGCATCCTGATTGATCAAGGCAGCTCTTGCGACATCATGTACGTTAGATGTTACAAGGAGCTGGGCCTTCACCCAGATGACATGGAAGGATCTAATGGCCCGATGGTCGGCTTCAATGGAACGCCGACGTGGCCACTGGGCGCAACAAGCTTGGAAGTACAAGCCGGCACAAAGAAAATCAAGACAGAATTCATTGTGATTGACACGCCCTTGCCATACAATATCATCTTGGGAAGGCCATGGTTGCATGCAATAGGGGCAGTTCCCTTAACATTGCATCAACTATTGCGGTTCCCAACAGAACTTGGGATTGAAGAAATCATAGGAGATCAACTGCAGGTGAAGAATTGCTCCATGGCAGCAATGAAATCAACCTGCAACATCCGAGAACTAGAGAAGGCAGAAATCGAAGATGAGGACTTGGAGGTCCTAGATGATGTCGGCAAGGAGCCGGCCGAGAAAAGTGAGGAAGCACTGAAGAAAATCCTCGTCCAGGAGGGCGATGAAGAACGCTTCTTTCTTCTTCGCTCAGGTTTAGCCGAAGAAGAGGAAAGAGAGCTGGAAGCTTTTTTGAGAACAAACATTGAGGTGTTCGCTTGGACACGTTATGAGATGCTTGGCATTGACCCCAAGGTCACATGTCACAAACTGAACGTCGACAGGTCAGCCAAACCTGTAATACAACGGGCAAGAAGACCGACATTGCTGCACGTCGAAGCAGTGGAGGAGGAAGTAGACAGACTTCTGGAGGCCAGGGCCATCAGAGAAGTCAATTATCCGACATGGCTATCAAACACTATGGTAGTAAAGAAAAAGCATGGTAAATGGAGGGTCTTCGTAGATTTTACAAGCCTGAACAAAGCTTGTCCCAAAGACAGCTTTCCTCTACCCAAGATTGACCAGTTGGTGGACGCCACATCTGGACATGGAAGGATGAGCTTCCTTGATGCTTATAGGGGGTACCACCAGATAGCCATGTACCCCCCAGATGAAGAGAAGACAACATTTATCACCCCAAAAGGCCTGTACTGTTACAGAGTAATGCCTTTTGGGCTGAAAAACGCGGGAGCAACTTACCAAAGGTTGGTAACCAAGATGTTCAGACACTTGATTGGCCAAGCAGTAGAGGTCTACATCGATGACATGGTCGTAAAGACCAAGGAGCCTAGGGGTCATCTTTCCGACCTAAAAGAGGTCTTTGAAATCCTCAAAACATATCGGCTCCGACTCAACGCATCGAAGTGCGCGTTTGGAGTTGGATATGGTAAGTTCTTGGGGTACCTGGTGACAAGAAGGGGGCATTGAGGCCAGCCCAGATCAGATCAAGGCCATCCTAGATTTACAGAGCCCGACATCGACAAAACAGGTACAGATGCTTACCGGAAGGGCTGCAGCCCTAAACAGGTTCATAAGCCGAAGCTCAGACAAATACAAACCTTTCTTCAACCTGGTTAAGAAAGCCACGGATTTCCTTTGGACAGAGGAATGTGAGGCCGCGTTGGCTGACCTAAAGAAGTATCTGACTACGGCTCCAGTCCTCTCAACACCTGAACCTAGGGAAGAGCTATTTTTATACTTAGCAGTTTCAGAACACGCAGTAAGTACGGTGTTAATCCGAGAAGAAAAAGGGGAGCGAAAGGCTGTTTACTATGTAAGCAAAACCTTGGCCGACGCAGAAACAAGATATCTACCACTAGAGAAATTAATGTTGGCCTTAGTGATGGCTTCAAAGAAGTTGAACCATTACTTTCAGGTGCACAAGATTGTAGTGCTAATAGAGCACCCTCTGAAACCCTTGTTGCAGCAAGGAGACTTAACTGGAAGAATAACAAGATGGGCAGTGGCCTTGGGCCAGTATGACCTGGAGTTCAGGCCGAGAACAGCAATTAAGGGCCAAGTTTTGGCCGACTTCGTGGCCGAGTTCACCCCGGAATCCCTCGAACATCAGGCTCCGTTGAGCCAAGATGAACGTTGTCCAAGCAAGCAAGGAGAAGCCCAGCCAAAGGCAAAAGAACAAAGGAAGGAAAAACTCAGACCCTGCAGCATCTACATCGGCGACTCCTTCAGAGTGTTTGTCGATGGAAGTTCAAACCGACAAGGAGCGGGGGCAGGAGTACTACTGATATCTCCAGATGGAGAAATAGTAGAACAGTCCATCCGTTTGGGGTTCAAGGCCTCAAACAATGAAGCAGAATACGAGGCACTAATTGTAGGGCTGAAGCTGGCAGCAGCAGCAGAAGCTGATGAGGTAATAGTCTTTTATGATTCACAACTTATTGTTAACCAGTCAACAGGAGAATTCGCAGCCAGAGACGAGAGGATGTCGGCATATGCAAAAGAAGTCATCAGATTGGCAGCCTTATTTCAGAACTGCCGACTTCTTCAGGTCAGCCGAGATGATAACAGCTACGCCAACGCATTGGCCAACCTGGCAAGTTCAATACAAACTGGAAAAACAAGAACAATAATGATTGATTATTTGTCAGGCCCGAGCATAGAACCACCGAACACAGAGCAAGAAGCAATGTGTGTGGACATGGGGGCAAGCTGGATGGATGCAATTGTTGCATTCCTGAAAGAAGGAAAGCTGCCAGAAGACCACAAGGAAGCACATAAGGTCAGATTAAAGTCGGCAAGATACTGTCTCACAGCGGACGGACATCTCTACAGAAGGTCCTTCACTGGACCCCTTTTAAGGTGCGTACACCCTTTGCAGGTTGAAGATTTTTTATATGAAATTCATGAAGAAATTTGTGGAAGCTACGCTGGGGGCAGATCACTAGCTCACAGGCCCATTACCCAAGGGTATTAGTGGCCCTACATGCAAAAAGATGTAGAAGACTACGTGAAGAAGTGCGAACAATGCCAAAGGTTTGCACCTTTGATACATCAGCCAGTTGCTGACTTGAACCCGGTATCCAGTCCATGGCCATTTGCCCAATGGGGCATGGATCTCGTTGGGCAATTGCCCCAAGCAACTGGGCAAAGGAAGTACTTGCTGGTAGCAACAGATTACTTCACGAAGTGGATAGAGGCAGAACCTCTTGCAAAAATCCGAGATGTGGATGTCAAGAATTTTATATGGAGAAACATCATCACCAGATTTGGGATTCCGAGAGCAATAGTCGCCGACAACGGAACACAATTTGACAGCAAACTCATCAAGAACTTCTGTGCTAAATTCAAGATAAAGAATTACTTTTCAACACCAAGTTTTCCCCAAAGCAATGGGCAAGCAGAAGCATCCAACAAAGTAATTTTGGATGGAATAAAGAAGAGGCTGCAGACAGCAAAAGGAAAGTGGATAGACGAATTACCCAATGTACTCTGGGCATATCGGACGACGCCGAGAAGATCAACAG
This sequence comes from Camellia granthamiana, assembly GCA_036172215.1. Lineage (NCBI taxonomy): Eukaryota > Viridiplantae > Streptophyta > Magnoliopsida > Ericales > Theaceae > Camellia > Camellia granthamiana. The sequence continues at coordinate 184,176 of JAXFYN010000086.1, forward strand.
GGGAAACCCCTTTTGCCATGGCTTATGGCACGGAAGCGGTCATTCCACTGGAGGTCGACATCCCAGGGATCCGAACCCAGGGAGTTGAAAACGGAACAAATGTTATACTCTTAGCCCGAGATATGGATCTTTTAGAAGAAATAAGAGAGAAGGTTGCAATTCAACTTGCAGCATACCAGCAGCAACTTGCCAGAGCTTACAATAAGAGGGTCAATCCAAGGGATTTTCAGATCGGCAACTTAGTCCTGAGAAAAGTCGTCGGCAACAAGAAGGATCCCAGAGCGGGCAAGCTTGGCCCAAACTAGGAAGGACCCTACAGAATCATTTCGGCATTAGGCAATGGAGCCTACCGGCTTGAAGATAATGAGGGCAAAGCATTGCCAAGACCATGGAACACTTGTAATCTGAAATTTTTCTATCATTAGATGTTCCTTGTTATTTTTTTACCGACGTCATCAATAAAAACTTAGCAGAATTCTTCTACACTTGTGAACTGATAAAAGATGCATAATGTTATTTCTGAATAATGAGAACCCAAGTGGAACTCGGATTCACATTGGGGGCAGAGAGACTGATGACATGTTTAACACTTGTTGAAACTTGAGAAAAGTTTACAAGTTGAAGTTAAACTGAGATGATGTTTAACACTTGTTGAAACTTGAGAAAAGTTTACAAGTTGAAGTTAAGCCGAGATTATTCCTTATCTTCACTTGTTGAAATTTGTAGCAATTTACAAGTTGAAGTTAAGCCGAGATTATTCCTTATCTTCACTTGTTGAAATTTGTAGCAATTTACAAGTTGAAGTTAAGCCGAGATTATTCCTTGTCTTCACTTGTTGAAATTTGTAGTAATTTACAAATTAAAGTTAAGCCAAGATTATTCCTTATCTTCGCTTGTTGAAATTTGTAGCAATTTACAAGTTGAAGATAGAACGAGATCAATGTCTAACACTTGTTGAAATTTGTAGCAATTTACAAGGTAAAGGTAAGCCAATATATGATATTTAAACATCTGTTGAAATTTATAGCAATTTACAGGTTGAAAGTGAGAGCTGAGATCATTGTTTTACACTTGTTGAAGCTTGAGGAAAGTTTATAAATTAAACTTAAAACAATATATGTTTTACACTTGTTAAAATTTATGAAAAGTTCGCAGGACAGTATCTTGCCGAAGTAAAGCTTGCAGTTATTATACCCGAGGTATGTAACCCCGAGAAGATTGCACAAAGAAGGCAAAGTATGAAAGGCATGTAAAATATTCTAAGTATAGAATCATGCAGAGGCAGTCAAAGAAAAGACAAAAGAGTGCAGGCATTCAAAGAAAGATAGTTGTATTAAAGCATTCAACAGAAACAGGAGGCACATCGGCCATGTAAAGAAGCTTATACTGTCCAAGAAACAAAAAAGTACAAATGACAAGAGAGACATCAAAGTTATGATTCCTCAGCTTCAGGAGCAACTTGGGTTTGGACCTCAGAAGATTCTTGAAGAGCTACTTTGGACGCCTTCTCCGTTGCTAGTTCTGCATCAATACTCTTGTCGACTTGAGGAACATCGGACGAAGCCTGTTCAGGAGTAGTTTCCTTGGCAACCTCATCACCCACTTCATCTTGAGTTAAGTCCATGACTTGTTCAGTTGAAGGAAGGGACTTGGCCCCAGCAGCATCCTTGGATTTCCTCACCAAGGCCTCATCCTCGTCCTCATCTCCATCTTCATCCTCAGATTCAGAAACATCTTCAGATTGACTTGGAGGTGGAGGTGGTGGGAATGGAAGAGGGATAGCGTCGGCATTACGGAGTGGCGAATCATAAGGAATATTAAGCTTTTTATTAGGGACATCCAACCAAGGGAGAAGCCCCTGTTGCATGCCTGCCTGACTTGTAATTTATATTCCTCAGTAACATCGGCCATACCCTGAGCGTAAGCCTTTTTGTCAGCCACCTTGATTTCGGCATCTTTAGTGGCCAGGGCCTCCTGAAGCTCCTTTTCGGCTTGGGCCATTTTTTCTTCTGCCTCTTTTTTCTCGGACTCAGCAACCTTCTTTATGGCATCGGCAGATTCGGCCCTCTCCTCGGCTTCAGTCTGGGCTTTGAGGGCAGCCTCAGCCTGTTCCTCCAACTTCTTCATTTTTGATTGGAGACTTTTGTTGATCTTTTGAAGGGCAGAAAACTCCCTCTTCATGTCGGCCATCTTCTCCCAATTTTCAAAGGCCTGGATGGAGAGTGAATGAGCATGCTGAATGGCCTGGAAAAATACAAGGCAGAAGTCATTAAATTTTTTTTACAAGTATGGAAAAGGGACAGAAAGACAAGCTACCAAATGAAGAGACTTACTTGAACAGAACGTTGAAGCATGAGGGCATAATTCTCATACTCACTCATCTTGGCATTCCGTTCGAGATCGCCTGGGAGAAGTAGAGCAGTACTAAGGGCTACGCCAACATTTATGTCATCGGCACTATCACTGGCAAAAATAGGCTTATCGTCTAGAGTAATTTCAGGCGTCTAGGGGACTTTTGGTATTTTGGACCCAGAGGTCGTCGCAGACGATGACCTCGGCTTCTTTGACTTTGTAGATTCTGAGGGCTGGGTTTCAGAATGCCTCTTCCCAGCAGAGGGTTGAGATTTGTCGGTCTCAGCCAGCTTGGAGATAGGTAAAGTATCCTCAGATTCGACCTGAGTTACTTTAGCCTTGGGCTGAGCCTTTTTAACTTTCTTCGGTTTCGGTGGGGGCATGGTTTGCGTTGGTTGAGCGTCAACATCAGCAGGGAGGTCGGCTAAGAGATCTTCGACAACAGGTTTTGGGCGACCCATCTCAGCAGTTAGGACAAGTCTTCGCCGACGTTTTCATTCAGGTATTGGGATCAAGTATGGAGCCGAAGTTGATGGCTGATCAGCTGAATCAGATGTTGATCCTTGATCTATTCGAGATACGGACGCAGTTTGGGTTGTGACAGAAGGTGGAGAAAGGCTCTTCTTCTTCCTTTTAGGAACGTCAGGCAAAATTGACTTGTATGTAGGAATGAAGTTAAGAAGCAAAGGCGCTTTCCTTTTTTGGATTGGCAAGTCCAAAAGTTTCTTCAAATCCTTGCCAGGAACGTAGGATTGGCGAAAGCTTTTCGGTGGCTTATGAACATCTGCAAGAAGAACAGACATTAGAAACAGACAAAGTATTGAGGACTTGAAAAGAAACAACTAAGTGTTGACACTGGGCTCTTACCCTTGCCCTCTTTAACTGATCGAGGAAGAGGGTAGAGATGGGCATCCTCGTCTGGGGCAAACTCCCAATTGCCCGAGGTAATGAAGTAGTCATCTCCAGCCCCCTTGTTGGAGTCTGGGAGGTCGGCTACAATTTTGAACTCTATGGACCTCGGCTTAAGATAATAGACGTAGCCTTTTTCTTTCAAATTGAGGGCACATATGGTAAAACAGTACTGGATATCAGCTAAGGTGATCCTAGCATCTTCCTGTTTAGCTAAGGCTATGATACCATTAATCACTCGATAAGAGTTGATGGTAAGTTGCATGGGGTTCAACTTGTAGTAGTGGAGAATTTCGCGAAAAAGGGGATTGAGTGGAAGCCGGAGTCCACATTCAGTAAAAGCTATGATGGGAAAGGGCATCGAATCGTCTGTGGGCATGATAGAGGCCCTGTTTGATAGAGCTGTGGGAAAGTGCTTATAACTTATGTCTAAACAGCTTATAGCTTATAACTATGACCATAAGCTGATTTCCAGCTTATTCTTAAAGCATCTCCTGCCCCACTCAAAGAATAAGCTGATTTCTGATTTCCAAAAAGCTATAAGCTATAATCTATAAGCTAAACCAAACACATCAAAATAGCTTAAATTAAGCTGAAAGCTGAAATAAGCTGTAATTTAGCTCTGCCAAACAGGCACAGAGTCATCATCCCCAGCCAGCCTCAGATGGACATCGACAGGAATGGCGAACTCTTGCCTAAAGTACTCAAGTTTGGTTGGGGTATCTACCCTATGTTTCCACATGCCCATGATATCGGTGTAAAAGTATTCGACTTCAGAAAGAGGATGTTCTTAAAGGGTTTTTGGGACCTCGGCAAAAACCTAGGTAAATGCTGGTAAGGGTTGTTTCAATTTTTCCTAAGAATTGGTAGGTTCCACAGACAAATCCCAAACCTAAAGCTATGAAACAAAGATTGGGGGCACAGATCTGGAAGGAAACACAGAAAACAAGAAATAAAAGCGAGTTTCAGAATCAAGAACGAAAGTGGGCTATCAAGAGCATAGAGAATACGAGAAATAAAGGGTCAAGAACAATGACAAGAATGCAAAAAAGTGGTAAACAGTATGTATTCAGGACATGGGCAAGGTCAAAACAATTTTGAATAAAAACATTCAGATATGTGATTCGCAAAAATTTGAACGAAACAATAATGGCAACAAATAATGAAGATCATCAAGGAATTGAAGACAAGAGGAACAGAGACTTACCAGATAAACTGAAGCCGGTATGGAGATCGCCGAAGTTAGGCGACGGTTGTAGACACAACGGAATGACAAAAGCTTCACTGGAATAGAAGAATGGAAGCAGTTGCAGAGCTTGGAGTTTGAGCAATGGCGGATTCAAGAGAAAGAGTTTAGAGAGAGAGAAAAATAGAGAAATTGAAATGCAAAAGTGAAGAAAAGAAGAAAGAAGGAAAAGTTTTGACAAAAACTTGAAACGGCGGCAAAACAGAAGCATTTAAAGCGCCTGGCGTAACGCATACGTCAGACGGCGCACGCAGGAAAATACGTGGTTTATAGGCGCGTCGTAGACACGATCCAATGAGGATAAAACGCGTAAATAAAACAGTTGAAAAGTGATGCATGACAGCTCATGCACAAAAAGGAGTTCATTGGAGTTCTTGTTCTTGAAAGAAGACATGTCGGCCTGAAATGAATGATCTCGGCTGAAAAGTTCTTATGCCAACGTACTAGAAGAGTAGCGATATAGGTTCCATCACCTCAGAATGCCGAGGTAATAGAACCTAGGGGGCAGTTGTGGGGACGTAATTTCTGAGTACCAACACGTGGCAAGGTGACACCGACGTGTCAGCCGAGGTGCCACGTGTCCTGGTCATTTTGCCGAGGTGATCTCGGAGATGCCGAGGTTATCTCCGAAGATATCGGAATCTGAGATAAGCGGATAAGGGACAAGAGTCCAAGGATGAAGAAAGACTTCAGGATGGATAAAGATAATACTCTTAGGGAGTTTATCCTTATCTCTTGAGGAATCCAAAGTAAGCACTGAATTGAAGTCCATAGAAGTCAGGCTTCTAGTGGGACTAGGATTGAGTAAACTATAAAAGAGAGGCACCCCCGTGGGTCTATGGTACGCAATTTGTGCTTTGAGTAGTGAGTTTAACACTTGATTATCTTTGAGAGATATATTGACTTGATCGTCGGAGTGCCCCCGGGTGGAAGAACCACCGCCGGAGCCTTCTCTTTCTGTGCAGGACAGTAATGTGCCATCTATTCTGCCAGTGTTCTACAGCTGAATTACTAAGATTGCAGTGTGGTCAGAAAATCACCCACATACATTATATAAAACTTTGCCAAGGATGATTATAAAATGACATACATTTGTGTGTTTCTTTTTCTTTTTCTTTTTCTTTCTATTATATTGTTTTAAGATGTCATTTTATTTATAAATTGAGAATTAAAATTTAAAATTTTACATGACTCCATCAAAAAATAAATAAATAAACAATTCTGAAACCACCAAACATGACTTGAACTTGAGACTAAAAAATGTGAATGGAGCATTCTACTGCCTACAAGACAAAACTATGAGTTGTATGTGAGTTGTAGTTTGATGCAGAAATCTACCATGTGTTCCAGCTCCTTTTCTGAAATAAAGAAAAACTATACCAATTTATTAAGGGGTCAATTAGATCAGAATTTAGTGGTTGATTAGTAGGTAGAATATACCCAAACAGCAGTCTGTTTGTAGTCAACAAAACTGTTAGAATATGGTTCTGCAAAAAATAATTTTTTTGGTCAATTTTGAACAAAAATTAAAGTGGCTTTCACACATCTGTTGCATATCAAACTTTAATTTGCTCAAAATCATTAAGGAATGAACAAGAAATTAATTCCAAAATCACTGTTTGAATATTGATTGAAAAATGCTAGCTAGCTTGATTAACTTTGTCCTACATATATTTTTTTATGAAAGTTTGTTAACTTTATTTAGTCTAACCTTCGACTTGGGGTTAGGCCCTTGGGCATCCAAATTTTGTCGGTGAAAAGTTTGTTGGCTTTATTTAGTTTAACTTTCAACTTGGAGTTAGGCCTTTAAGGGCACTCAAATTTTGTGGATGGGAAGGAATCTAACCAAATGGGCTAGAATGCGTGTTTGTGCTACCCCTATCCAAGTTGGGTCAGGCTAAGTGTAGTAGTCTGTATATTATATTGGATAAAATTATTAATTAATTACTTTCAAAAAATCAAAACCCGTGTGTTTTTTTGTTATACCATATATGATTTTAGCTTCGTGATTGCTTCGAATAGGTATGAGAAAGTTCTAAAATCATCCCTGCTTTGGCATATTCATTCATTCACTTTTCTTTTTCTTAGTATCATTCATTCTGAGAGTCTAAGGGCATATTTGTTTGGATAGACTAGATAAGAGAGGATTGTAATTTACCAGACTGTTAGTCCTGGGATATATTGTGCTCAGACTATTCGGTTGGACTGGATTTGTATCGTATGTTTGTTTAGTCATGGGATTAAATGTCTAGATTGGACTATTCTATTGAATCATATGTTTGTTTGAGATATTATGGAGAAGGATAAATGTTCAAAAGATTATTTTGCCCTTTTGAATTATTTGCTAAATAATAGGAATATTAAATTTGAATTATAAAATTTATTTAGTTTTTTTACTAGAACTTTTAAAAAATTAAATAAATAGAATATTAATAAAAATTACATAAATTTATTTTAATTTGTAGTTGAGATTTTTAAATTTTGTTTTACTTTACTAAATATAATTAATACCATATGATTATTAAAATAAATAATTTAATAAATTTATTAAGTATAAATAATTTAATAAGTATAAATAATTTAATAAATAAATTTTATTTTCAAAAAGATATAAATAGTATAGGGTCAAAAATTGTAATTTCACAACCTAATCCCAGAGGATGAGTTATCCTATGGATTGTGTCCCACCCCTTCATGGGATAGAACAATTCCATAGATTTGGGATTCATATTCTAGATGGACTATTAGTATTAGTCCCTATCACATGCTTGAATTCTTCTAAACAAACACCACCTAAGAGTACAGTCATTTGTTTGGTTTACCAGGCAAGCACTTGAAATATTTCTATTGATCATTGTAGTGAGAAACAAATTTTATATTAAAAAGATAGCGTCCAACACTAATTTTGACCAGATTTTGTATTTGTAATTAATGTTATGTAAGTTTTCTTTTTATTTATTTATTTTTTTTTTCATTTGATCTGAAAATCTGATCCCAACATGAGTTTGAAATGTCCACCTCTCAAGATACCACACGACCTTAGTTACATAGTTTAGCATATTAATTACACACAAACAAATCTAATCTTTCTTATTCTTTACACGAATCTAATTATTAGCCTACGTCATAATTTACTTAAATTTAAATCAAGGATAATCTCTAGTACAAAAATTTGCAAATAATTCCAAATCTAATTATACTAAAATTAAACTAGACACAGGGTTATGGGCTTACTTTCAATGGGGTGAATTGTTAGTGAAATAAATTACATGGTAAAAAACGTAAAATCCTCTCTTTTTTTTTCTTTTTTTTTTTATTTTTTATTTTTTTATTTTTACAATTGATAAGAGAAAATGTTGGAAGTAAAAGTCGCGTTATGAAATGATAAGACTTGAACTTGTTCGGCTCTTTTCGGGTTTCTTTCTTTCAATTCTATGTAATTGATATTTCTTTGATCCAAACAAAAATGATAAGGCTTGAACTCAGCTTGAGATTGACTACGACAACTATAAAATTAAGAAGCAGAGTAGTATTACAGGACCTAAATATTACATAAAAGATGGGGTTTCTCTCAATACTACTAAAAAAAGTACTTTTTGCGACCGCTACAAGCTGTCGCAAATAATAAAAAAACAGTCGCAAAAGACTTTTTGCGACGGCCTATGCGACGGCAAATGAGGGTCGCGAATGTGGGGGTGGCAAATACTTTTTGCGACCGCAAAATAACAGTCGCTAACTATTTGCGACCGCCTAACCTACTAATAGCAACTGATATTTTGCCGTCGCAAAAAAGTTTAAAAAATGGCTACAATGCATTAGCAACCATCTTCTTATTGTCGCAAAAAGTCATTTCCGGACACATGACATGCATACTTCAGTGAGTAATCACTCAACTTTCGGAGCCAAACTCAGATATGTAATCTTTAAAATTGCATCAGACAAATATTTTCACTCAAAATAAATAAATAGCTAGAGAAAAAAAATGAGCAAATGAAGAATCCACCTAAATCATAAATCTGACATGGCTATAATTTTTCACCAACTTGTGAAGAATTCTAGATATACAAATCCAAAAGGTCTCTGGAATTTTTCGGCTAAAATGTATCAATAAGGCTGAAATGATGTCAAATGTAAATTTGTGAACCTCGGGTTTCACTGTCATGCGAATTAGCATAGCAGTCCACACCTCCGGGGCCAACTTCACTGCATGCCGGAAAGATTTAAGCCCATTAACCACTCTCATCAGCATTGCATGTCCCTGCAAAACAACATTAATTCTCATAGTTGATCTCATGACAATATTACCAACTGACATATGTTCAATTGTGATCTTGTTTTTGTTTTTTCATTTTCGTGTTTTCAAAAACAAGATAATAAAAAGTTCGAAAACACCTAACATTTTCATATAACAATTTAATTTTTGCATGAAAATAGTTTTTCGAAAACAACTTTTTTGGGTTTCCTAATTCATGTTTTGGCTTTCTTGCTTCTTTTAAACCACATCAAAATGATGTTCTATTATCTATAAGTTGTAGAGTTTAACTAAAACATGCACCAGCACATGAGGGGGGAGAGAGAGAGAGATGGAGGAATTGAAACAAACCTCAGATTCAGATGTCTCTCTAGCTTGAACCTTCTCATCGAAAATGTTTGCAACTACTTCATCCTGAAGAAAAATATCAGCTGCTTTAATTATGTCCCGGACCAGGAAAACACGTACCCTCAAACCCTTATCAGACAATATGAATTTAAAAAGTTCTTCGGTGGCAGACACAACAGCACGCATATCAAAGGATTTCCATTCCAATGATCTATATAATATCCATGAACAAAAAAGTCATTTCCGGACACATCAAAAAAGTATGCAGATGACAAAAATAATTCAACAGTTTGAAACACTCCCATTTCTTAAAAGCAAACTGAGAGAAAGGCTCCTAGCTATATATTGAATATCACTTCCATTAAGAAGTAACACCTGGATCACTGATCACACCCAAGAAATCATCCTTTATGGTGCCAATACAAAACTGCAAAAGGAGACAACACGTTAGAGGATGAACAACGGCGACCAAAAAAAACAAAGTCAATGAACAACATAACCCCGAAAATGTAATAATAAATAAAATAAAATACAATGTATATTAAGAGCATACATATTTATGTGAACAATTATTAAATGCACTATTTAAGATTTAAAAGAATACTCTGAAGTTCTGAGAAACAGAATGCAACAGTGACCAAATTTGGTTACCAAATGTATCAATAATAGATTGCTATAACGTACAAGACATGAAAGGTATGACCCATTAAACTAATGCATTGGTGGCATATCAAATGATATCCAAAATTTGGTATCTAAATCTAGTCACTGTACCATTACTGTCCAAGAAATGGTTCCAAGGTCGGACCATGCCACATTCTGACTCTTGAACATGAAGAGAATTCATTTTCCCAGCCCATAAACTCCAGAGAGAACCTGACTTCTTGAAGGTCAACAAGCACACAGAAAAGGATCTCCATATATGCCTCAAGTCTTTAGAAATGGATAATTCAAGGTATTGGCCTACATCCTAAAATTACATGGTTATTTGAGGACTTAAACATAATCATCAGACCTTAATTTCAGAAATATAAGCCTCCAATTCACCATCTTTAATTTTAACAGCCTCCTTCAACTCCAAAACATCCTTGTAGATAAAGTGACAGCAAACACCGTCACAAACTTAATAGAAACAAGCTTCAAGTCACAACAGTACAATCAAGGTCTGGCTTGGAAGTCATTCTCCTAGAAAACTAATTAGAGCACATGCCATAATTATTAATTACTGTGACATTTTAGCATCATTATCCTGATAAGTATATCACAAGAGAACCAACAGAGGACTGCAAACCTGGAGGCTATGGCATCCCTCCAAGCACAGGAGCTCATAATGAATGTCCAAGCAATCAAAAGGGGTCCATACAACTGAAAAATCCACTAGTAGATTGGATAACTTGCAATGCTAATTCAGAACCCTGTCAATTACCAGTGAATCAAATCACCATTTATTGATTTATCATATAAATTAACCAAATTTATGTACGTTCAGAATTTATTTCACACATAACCCAAGTAACATAGGAAAAGAACATACCTCTATCATCAAACCATAATGGAAATGAGTGGGAGAGAGACACAGATGAGAGCTGCGAATAGACTTGCAGAAAAAGCAAATTTCCATTGAATGAAGATCAAACATTTGAAAAGTCACCATTCCATATTACAAAAGAAGTTCATTAACATTTATCAGCCATTAATTGTAAAAACTTAAGATTGAACATTATGAAAATAAAAATAGACATCCAGAAAATTAATACATAATCCATCCTAAAGAAAACAAACATTAACATATGGGTGTGCCATATTTGTATATACAGATATATTTTTTTTTTGTCCTAAAACAGTGAGAAGATAGAGAAACAAAAATTGAGAAAATGACTTTATATATATACACTCACAATTTGTCTATATATATACATGGCTTTGATGACTCTGTTAATATACTCAGAGATACTGACATTATGCGTTCCATCCTAAAAACTTCTTTTCATCCCAAATTTATCCCATAAGGAATTTAAATATATCTGGCATATTTAAGTTAAATATATCTGGCATATTTAAATACATCCATCAGTTTCATAGATGAACCAAGATTTAAAACACAAAACAGAAATGATGTCATGTACACCTACCCTATGAGGTCTAAGAACCTTTAATTATTCAAGATACTACCCACTTTGCGTCAAGGATAATTATGAATACATAAAACAAATTAATAGGACTTCAATCCTGAAGCAAATTAACACATAAAACAAATTAATACATAAATCCAGTCCAAGCACCTTCAATTATTTAAGATACTACTCACTTTGCGTCAAGGATAATTATTTAGAATTGAAGTCCTATTAATTTAGAATCTAAACAACCCATGTCTAGAAAAATGAGAACTCCAAGACCAGAACTAGAGGATAAACAAATTATTTTCAAATTCAACATGCCACAAGGACAACCGCTTTTAGCCATTTAAAGACTATGACCCTTCTATCAAAATTTCACTGGTACAACAACATTATCCTCAATTTACAGGGAAGAAAAGTATGCATTACCTGTGTGTTGTTTTTAACACGCATCATCAGAACAGAAAGATGCCCAGTGCTGAATTCCTCTTCCTCATTCTTGACCTGTCACAGACAATTTCAAACAAATTTTATATCATAAAAGGAGCATGGAGGCAGAAACTACAGCAAATAAACAATGTAAACAATAAATTAAAAACTCTATTTAGCAGGAAGATGAAAAATGATGGGTAGGTCAAATTATACACACACACACACACACATATATAGCCCTCCACGTGCAAAAATATATTACAGTAATTAAAACAAAATGCTTCCTGCAAATAAAAAAATTAATCAGAAAACACATTCAATACACACTTGACAATAAAACATACATTGACACCCCATCCCCCCTTTTCATTATTTTCTATAAACAAATCAAGTATTATTTAGTCAATAATTCATCAAATCAAAGGCAATATAAACCATATACTTTGGCAAAATCATGCTGCAGGCCTAGTTAAAATTGACCTTCAATTCAAACCTAGTTGAGCACACATTGGGTTCCCTAAAAAAGTGAAAAACAGAAAGTACAAAGAAGGGGATGACAAAAACATCTTCCTCAAAAACGCAAACACAACATATATCCAAATATCAAGCTTTGTGAACCAATGAGATGGAGTTGGGCGAGCAAGTGCTTGCAAAAATGACTATTCTCAATTGGAAAAAAAAAAAGGAGTATTGATACATTGCAAGCATAAGGAAAGTCGAAAACATTACTACTACTAGGCAAATAACTGTAAATAAGACGAGCAATCATCTAAGGAATGAAATGGCAAATAATAATAATAAGCAGGACAACTTATAGTGGCATCCTCATCCATTGGATGACTGCAAAAAAACAAAATGCAATTAGTAACTTGCACCCAAGTTAATCATAGAAAAATGATACAGTAACAAAGGTAACACAATTCTCATTCAAAACATAATAGAGCATCCCAAGTACAATAATATATCCTTGTTATGGTCATACATTCTGCCTTTATTTGAAAACAATTTATTTATTTATTTTTTTCTGTACTTAGCATAAATTACCTTGTAAAACAATGCCATTTTCACATCGAACAACAAATTCAAGAAAAGGTTGTGCTAACAGCCCTATGATTGCCATTTAAGGTGGAGATAATGAGAAAATAATCAAAATTCCAAATCAAACCACATATTCTTAAAGGAATTTCTATACACTTTTCAAAAGGCACATATTAAAACCACATAATACTTCTGAGCTTCATCAAACTAAATTGATATTGAAAACTGTAGAGAGAGCTTGAAATCAAAATTAAATGGAGCAATATAGAAATCACTATTGAGTTCTCCAATTAATGTTTATCATCTAAGTAAACCAGAATAAGACAGTAAACTTTACCTAAGTGCCAACCATAGTAAAGGCCTCACACTGTGTAGGGTTCACTTTCCCCTGAAATAGAGTGCTCAAACAAAATAAGATTTATCAAGTGGAGGAATAGGACTTCAATCCTGAAGCAGTGTGCAAACTATTGTCTTAATCCAGCTTAACTTAAATTCTTTAGATTCTAAATTCTCTCTCCACAATTCTAGATTAAAGTTTACTCCTCTTATGTCATCAACTAAAACTATACTGTCTACAAATAATACGATATCCTCTTGAATGTTCCTAATGGATTCATTTATAACTAACGCAAAAGGAGATAAGGACTTAGTATTGATTTTTTGATGTCAACAACTTTACTGCATATTTTTTTTCTTTAAAAGGACTTTGAAGCTATTATCACTTATCAATTGACTTCATAAAAAGTTAAATATTCATTTAACAACACAAAACATGGTAATCAAACAGCATACTCATACAATTTGATCTGGTTTATAAGAGATCCCATTCTCTTCTGCTAATCAAATCACACTGAAAACAGAATCCTAAAATTGACATCCTTATTGGACATTCAAAACACAAAATATATAAATAAATAAAGAAAAAGAAAAAAAAAAAGAGCCTAATTAGGAATCCAAAACACAAAGCAAAGCACTAATTCAACATAAACAATAAACAATTCATCACAACCAACCACACACAAGCCTAATTTATACTAAATTGAAGAAAAGAAACATCAATGGAATGGCCAAAAACCTAATAGCCTAAATTGAAGGATACATATGCTGAGGCAATGTGTACTTTTCAAGAGATTGATTAAGAAGGCAAATGAGAAAGAGATGATGATGATCCTATTATTACCTCTAATGAAAGATTCAGCAGTGTTAGTTAACTCTCATCAAAGACCTAGTGCAAAACGAGTGAGAGAGAAAAATCCACGAAACATCAATCAACAAACCCTCAGCTATTATTCCATCTTCTATTGATCTATAACACACTCAAAAATCCCCAAATTTATCAAATTAAAATCAACAGTGATTCAATGCTTAACATAAAAACACACACGCACATATATATATATATATACACACATTTCAAGAGTAGAGATTTGAAGCAAAATTGCAAACCAAAGAAATATGAGATTGTCGGAGTCGAAGAGTTTAAGATCTTGAGGAAGTTGAGGACGTCTACTTCGATTCTTGCTCGGACCTCAACAGAATAAATTCAATTTCAAACATTGATAATCACAACATATACATAATATATAGAGGTACATATACATGTGTAGTAGAGGTGCTAATTTAAGAAGATCAAAGGAGAGAGAGCACGAGATGGAGAGAAAGAAAGAAAGAGAGAAAGCGAGATTGAGGGAGAGAGAGAGAGATTCATACCAGTTGTATTACTGTGAGACCGATAGAGAGAGAGAGAGAGAACAATCGGTGTTTGTGGAGGGGCTAGGGCAAGTATAATGAAAAGGGGAAAATAAATAGAAGAAAATAAGGGGGTAAATTGATTATTTGCGACGGGTAATCAGATGGTCGCAAATTATATAGTAGCAAAAGGTCAGTTTTCTAAGTTTACTTGGAGGAGGCCGTGGATAATCATCACGGGTCTCGTTTCGATGATACAACTATTCATTTATAGGATCCTTCATGTGTATGATTCATAATAATAAAAAAAAAATTAGTCAATCTAATAATTGTAGTCTTTTCATTTTATCGTATTTATCTTTGAAAAATAAATGCTCTATTTTCAAAAACATACTTGTTATCTATTTTTTAGAAACAAACATCATAAAATGAAAATGTTACGGTTATTGAATTGACTTAAATTTTTTGTTTTTATTTTTATAGATGATATACATTGAGAATCTTACAAAATGAAAGTTCAAATAATCTAAATAGGATTCATGTGGGCCCTACAGACCCTAAAAATTCTCTCAAATTTAAATTTAAACTTGGAAAAAAGACAACTTAAAATTTAGGGTGAATTAACTTTCCTTGAGGTTTAAAAATAAAAACACAATAAGGCCTTGTTTGGGAACAGGCTAGTAACTTTTTGACTATTTAGCTAAAATGTGATGTAAAAAAAACTAGTATGTTTGGGATGACTTTTTGGCTTTTTACGAAAAGATGTGCAAAAAGTAGAGAGAAAAGGGAATCTTTGACTTTTTGGTATGAGTTGTTGGCTTTTTGGCTTTTTTAGTAACTTTTTGACTTTTTGACTAAAATAGCCTCTTGCCAAACGGGGCCTAAGCTCCAAAATCTTGATATAATTACACTAATCTTCTTTTTAATAAGATTAAATAGATCGAAACTAATGCAGAAAGTGTAAAAATACAAAATTACACAACGTAAAATAAATATTTTCGTATAAAAAAGATGATAATATCATTTTTTTAACTCATATAACTAACAAATTATTGATAAAAATAAAACTAAGACTATATTTGGCATGGGCTTTTTTGGTTATTTTAGCCACAAAAAGGAAAAATAGACTAAAAAGTCAAGGGTAAATTACAAATACACCCCTGAGATTTGTTTAAAATACAGATTGCCCTCTGTGGTTTGAAAAATTACAAATACCCCCTTATTAGAATTTTTTTATTTAACAAAATTAACTAAAAAAATAAAATTCATAATTGCTCTCCTATACAATAACAAAATTACCTAAATTATTAATTGAAATATATTTTTAAAATCATTAAAAAATATTAATTGACCTGATGATTCATTAATAAAATGAGTGATTTGTTATAAAATTAAAAATCTCAAGGGGTGGAATGTAATTTTCAAAACCACATGGGGAGATTCGTATTTTAATCAAACCTCAAGGGATGTATTTATAATTTACCCAAAAGTCAATAAGACAAAATGTCACATCCAAACTATAATTATTTTATTTTTTCTCTCACAAAAGTTAAAAAAACAAAAAAATCCATATCTAATGAGACTTTTTAGTCCCAGATTAAAATAGCTACAAAGTCAACTCACATCCTAAACGAAATTAAGTATTATATTAATTAAAATTACGAAAAAACTTAATATAATTATGTCAAAACCGTAAAATTTTGTTTTCTCCAAATCCAAAGAAAGTTGAATCTAATTTACCCTAAAGTTTACTGTGGAGGAGAGAGATATGATTATGAAACTTGGCACTTTTATTTTGTTATTATTATTAGTAAAATATTTGAGACCTTAAAAAAAACTTTCTCAATTCTATATGTCAGGATAGGTGTGATTTGTCAATTGAAAGCCCAATTTTTTTTACCACACGTTGGGGTATTTGTTTGGGCTTTTTTTAGTCAATTTATAACTTTTAACTTTGAAAATTTTAACTTTGAAAAAGCTATTTTGAATTGTTTGGTTAAACTTATTTCAAACAGTTTCTGATTCTAATAACTTATTTTAACTCAAAAAAATTGATTCTGAAAAGCTACTCACCCCATGCTTCTGATTATCAGCTTTTGCTGTGAACATGTTAATTTAGGATTATACTCTTTGATTTTTTTATTTTTTATTTTTTTTAAAATAGAAAAAGATCCAAATGGACTATAGATTATTATTATTATTTTTTTATGAGAAAGGTAAACAAATAGTGAATAACAAAAAATAAAAGTTAATTGAAAAAATTACTTAATAGTTTATTTAACAAGCACTACTCAGTAACTTAAATTTATAATCCAACAGTTACACCAAACAAATTAATAGCTTCTGATTAAAGTCATAATCTATAATCTGTTAAACTATAATCTATAATCCGTTTTAACAGGTAGATCAAATGGGGCCATTATAAATAAATTATTGGACAAATTTGTTCCTCTTTAGCATTACTCTTATTTTCTTGGTATGGTTCTTTTGGTTGTAGATAGAGCCCCAACTAAAGTGGATCTTTTCTGAGCTAATGCTAATGACTCAAGCCATACTGCCAATAGGAGAAAGAACTTTTCCCAAAAACACAATTGCTCTGTTATCAAAGGGATGTGAAGTTGATGTTAGCCACCTCCTTCCTCAGTTCTTAAAAAACTTGAGCCCATTTTGTATGTCCCATCTCACTTCCATACTAACTACCACTCCCTCCCTTGTAACTACCTTTTGAATTCTTGTTCCTCTCTTTCAGACCTCAAACGAATCCATGCTCTCATCGTCACAAATGGGTCCCACAAAAACCTCATCTTATCCACCAAACTCATCACCTTAGCTCGCTCCGTGGCCCCAACAATGGACTATGCTCGCAAACTGTTTGATTTAATGCCTGAAAGGGATTTATTTCTCTGGAACGCCATGATTCAAGGTTATGCCGATCTGGGTCCTTGTCAAGAAGCCATAGTTCTCTATACAGACATGCATCGGATTGGATTATTACTTGATAGCTATACTTTTCCTTCCGTGGTTCGATCTTGTGCTGTCCTCTCAGCTTTGATGAAAGGGAGAGAAGTGCATTGTAACATAATTAAGAATAGGTTTGATTTGGATGTGTTTGTACAGAGTTCATTAATTACAATGTACTCGCAGAGTGGGGAGATTTTCAATTCGGAACTAGTTTTTGATGAGATAGTTGTGAGGAACATAGTTTCTTGGACTGCATTGATTGCGGGGTATGCGCAAAATGGATTTTTCGAAAAAGTGTTGGGCATTTTTCGTGATATGGTAGCTCTGGGGACTCAACCGAATGCAATTACACTCGTGAGCATTCTTCCCGTCTGTGCTGGTTTGGAGTTTTTGAACTTGGGGAAATTGGTTCATGGTTGTGCTGTTAAATTGGGGGTGGACTCTGATATTTCACTGATTAACACTTTAATTGTTCTCTATGGTAAGTGTGGAATTGTTGATACTGCCAGATCTTTGTTTGATCAGATGCCAGTCCGAAGCCTGGTCTTGTGGAATGCCGTGATTGCAACTTATGAATAGACTAATGCTGATTGGTATGCAATTAAGCTCTTCCGTAGAATGCTAATTGAAAAGGTAGAATTTGATTACATCACAATGGTTAGTGGAAATTGAAGAGGATACAGTTGTTGAATTTGCTTCAAGATTAAATTGCACAAGCCAAAAGCTCCCCTTCAAGAACTTAGGTTTGCCCTTAGGGGCTAATCCTAGAAGAAAGCAAACTCAGAAACCTGTGGTGGAAAAGTTCAAAAATAAATTAGTAGGATGGAAAAGAAGAATGCTCTCTTTTGCAGGTAGGGTGACATTAATTAAATTAGTGCTTTCCAACCTTCCAGTCTACTACATGTCCTTATTTAGGATGCCTCAAGGAATTGTAAAAGAGCTAAATAAGATACAATAAGCATTTCTTTGGGAAGGCACTGATCTAAAGAGAAGGATACATCTAGTGAAATGGAAGGATGCTTCAGTGAGTAAGAAACTTGGAGGATTGGGGATAAGGAACACTAAAATAGTGAATGAAAGTTTATTAGCCAAATGGTGGTGGAGGTTTGGGTCTGGAGATACTGCTTTATGGAAGATATTGATTTGCTGTAGGTATGGAGCTGATGGTGGAAAATGGTCTCCTTTCCTCATGGTTGCTAATCCTTGCTCAAGGATTTAGAGTGATATTTTATCAGTGGCACAATCTAACCCCAGGCTTTTTAATTTTTTTTAAGGAGAATGTTGAAATCAAAGTTGGGAATGAGAGAAGGATTATGTTTTGGGAGGATGCATGGAAGGGTGGCTGTTGTCTTAAAGTCAAATATCCGAGATTATTTAGTATTTCTATCGATAAAGGGGTAACATTGAAAGAGATGGTGGACAAGAAAACCAGCTATGATGATTGGTTTTTCAGGTTTCAAATAAATTTAAGGGTATGTGAAGAGGAGGAATTGAGAATTATGAAGGAGGATTTTGGATTTGGTCCAACTCTCTGTTTGGAAACTTTGGACAACATTAGATGGAAGGATGGAAGTTCAGGGTGTTTCAATGTAAAAGTAGCCTATAATTGGTGTGAGCTGAGTTATGGTCCTATAAAAAGCTTATCTGGTTTAATTTGGAACAATGCTGCTTCTCTAAAATCCCAATTTTTTGCTTGGTTGGTATGGAAAGAGAGAATAAGACATTTGACTTTTTGCAAAAGATTGGGACTATTGATTCTAATGTGGGTCCAAGCTATGTTCTTTGTAGAACAGGGGAGGAATCTTTAAATCACATAATGCTACACTGTCCCTTTGTTTGGAAAATCTGGTCTAGTATCATCAAATGGTAGGGAGTGCAATGGGTTATTCCTGGCACAGTGGAATGCTCGCTTCAGTGGTGGAATGCATGGAAGTTTAAAAAATGGGAAATGCAGATTTGGAAAGCATTACCATTAGCAGTGTTTTGGTCGGTATAGAAGCACAGAAATGATGTTATCTTCAATAAGGTACAAACCAATATGGAAGAGCTTTGTGATCTCATTAAGGTTAGAGTAGCCATGTGGATGAAGTCAATTTTAGTGGGAATAGATTACTCAATTAATCAGTTTGTATCAAACTTGCAACATATTAGGTTATGTATCAAGTGACTGGGCATTCGTGGTTTTGGTTCTGTTATCACCATGATGCTGGCTTGTTTTGATTGCTATCCTGACTTGTATGGTTTAAGTTCTGATATCATCAGCATCCGTGGCTACTTCTGATATCATCAAGATGCTGGCTTGCGTGGTTGGGCTAATGTTACTGCCGTTAATAGTTGTTGCTGTTGATTTTTTTTTTTTTTGGTGGTTTATTGTTCTTGTGTTGGTTGGTTGCTCACCCACTTGGTGTGATGCTGCAGATGATTGGGCTTGTTCTATGATACCAACCTAGTTGGGATCATTTTACTTGCTATGATGCTTGTGCATCCATCCTCATTTTATTGATGTATGGTATTTTCATTTTTTTATCAATAAAATTCCTTCTTCGTTGATTAAAAAAAAAAAAAAAAAACTATTAAATTGTTTTGTAAAGCATTTTTTGAGCAATAATGTTTGTTTACCTATCTACAGAGATGTTACAGACTATGTCAATTATGTGTGGAGTTTATCAAAAGGTTCATCTTCTGATGAAAATATTGTATTGCAACATATTCTTTAGAACATTTTCAATCGTGTCACCCTGAAGAAAAATTCTTTGAATTCTCTCCAAATAAATAAATGAATGAATAAATAAATCATTGTGGTTCCTAGTGAATAACTGAATAAATAAAAATATTAATTTTCAAATTTTTGAGGCTATGTATCACGTAATCTATTAACATTGATATCAAACCAATAATGTAATTGTGGTTAGATTGGCACTAGGTTGTGTTTGAATTAAGGTTGTGCATGTGAACCGAATACCCGGCCAAACTGTCTGACTCGGACCATCACAGACGGTTTCAAAGAACAGATTGGTCAGCTGCGGTTTTTCTGTATTAAATTTCGTTGATTCACGATTAGTAATGGATTATCAATATGCTTACCTGGCTAACCTGATCGGACAGAAAGATATTAACTATATAATATTCATATATTTATTTTGGGAGTATGCATACAGTCTGGCTGCCAGATTGTCCTTCCCACTTTCAAAGACATTTTCTGTGACACTCCAAATTTTTGGAGAAGAAAAATATTTAATGAGAACATAGTATTGAAATTTAATTTTAATGATGGTAGGTTTAGGGTAAAATATTTTAGGTAAAAATCAAGTACACTTTCTAATAAAGTTATATTTATTATTGTTCTTTCACTATCCTTACTTTTAAAATAATTGTAGCAACTAAAATTAGGAGAGGTCATCATAATCAAAT
The DNA here is from genome assembly GCA_036172215.1 of Camellia granthamiana. Lineage (NCBI taxonomy): Eukaryota > Viridiplantae > Streptophyta > Magnoliopsida > Ericales > Theaceae > Camellia > Camellia granthamiana. The sequence continues at coordinate 204,931 of JAXFYN010000086.1, forward strand.
ATATTTTTCCCTACGAAGATTGATTAGAAAAAAATTAGGAAAAAGATAAGACAAAACACAACAATAAAATCAAAATACCATATTTTAAAGTGTAAAATACAATAATAAAATCAAAACACCGTATTTTAAAGTGTTAAATATTTTAGGAAGAGATATTGGTGATTTATTATAATGGTTTAGTGATAAAATTTTTAGATGAAAATCTAACTTCTTTCCTTATATTTATCTCTTTTTTTCTTTAATCTTCCCCTCATTATTTTTAAATTCATTACTTTTAACCATTGTTTTCTTCTTTGCCGACATCATCATAATCATCATCATCATCTACGTTCAATCTTCCATTTTCTTTCTTCTTTTATTATTAATAATATTATATGTATATTTATTTATTTAATCCAAACAAACTGTAGAGGGTCAGAAATTAAACTCCAAATTAAGTATGGGCCTAAGGGCTGAAGTCACTCCTTTTAGGCGACCAAGAATGTCTAAAAGAGCATGGGCTGAAACTCAAGGAAAGTGGGCCAACAATGGGCTGAAGTAGGTTTAACCCGCCAAAGGTCCAAACAGATCCCACGAAGGAAAATGCCTAAGTAAAGTTGCAGAGACAACACTTGCAACGGTCAAGTTAATGAGACACTTTACCTCAGCGCCGCCATTCCCAATATTGTCGATTCCAGCGCCATCTAAAGTTGCTGAGGAAAAGAGAAAGTTGAAGCAACTAAGTTGCAGAGGTAGCACTTGTGATGACCAAGTTGCGGAGGCACTTTGTCTCAGCGCCGCCATTCCAAGTATTTTCAGTGACGCCGCCATTCCAAGTATTATCGGTACCGTAGCCACCTGGAGTTGCTGAGAGAAGGAGAAAACCGAAGCAACTAAGTTGCAGAGGCAGTACTTGCAGCGCCCAAGTTGCGGAGGCATTTTGCCGGCACTACCATCTCTAATATTGTCGATTCTACCATTTTAACTTGTCACGGGAAATGACTGCCTCAGCAACTATAGCCACCACAACTAACGTGTGGAGAAAACATCCTGTCAAGGCGATAGTAGCCTTTGGGAGAAGCTTTCCCTCTGCAAGTAGAGGCTAATGCTTGGCACTAACAGCAGGCCCTACGACATTACTAGCCTAAGGCTGATAGCAGGCCCTAAGGTTCATTAACTTGGTGCCGATAGCAGGCCCCACGGTTTACTGGTTAGAGTTGATAGGAGGCCCAGAGATACCAGTTCACCGTGGCGATCCAGCGAAGATGGGAGTAGGGCAGCCCAAGCGCAAGGGACTCCCTTTTCATTTACCCAGGTTATGGACCTGCCTTGGTTGCGCAGGCAGGACAAAGGAAGCCCCCTTGGGCTTGGTACTAAGGCACATCAAGGCTGATAGCAGGCTTGGCTGTGTCCTTTGCCCTAGAAAGTTGGGGAGTTTATGGTTAGGTGGCTAAGGGTGGAGGTTTCGCTAAAGTGAACACGAACATAGCCGATAGTAGGCTAATGGAGTTCTAAGAATGCATGTACAGTCTAAATAGAACTGAGAAGGCAAGTGCAATAGCAAGGTTTACCGCTGCAAGTGCACTTGCTGAGGTTTAGGCTGAGAAGGCAAGTGTAAAGGCAAGCACTCCCGTCGCAACTGCACTTGCTAAGGCTCAAAAGGGAGTTGCAGCGCCAAACACTCTTGTCGCAACTACTCTTGCTGAGGCTCAAAAAAGATAGTTGCAGAGGTAAAAAAATAGTACATAGTACATGCAGAGGGATACGTGGCATCTTCAGCCTGGTGGCTCAAGGTAGAACATTCTATGTGATCCTTAGAGACACATGTCTTCTCTCTATTTGGCCACTTGGTGTCCTCTTGGTACCAAGGGAAAGCCTATAAATAGGACCCATTTCCCAAGGTCCAAGAGAGGATTTTTGGGGATTTGAGGGAGATGCTGCCCATTTGTGTAATTTTTGAGCTACTTGCTTCATCCTCACCTAGTTGCTCACTCTCCAACTTCCCAGATAGTTGTTGTTGCTCATTCTCCAGCCATTCCACCATTAGGACCATTAACATGGTTTTGCCTAATCACCTTCCTAACCTTGAACCCCTATACATTTCTAGCGACACTACTGGAGAAGCTACTTTGTTGATGGTTCATACCCGCAGTGGCTTACACACATCACTAGAAAAAATGGCAGAGGATGAAGTTCAGTAACCCCCACAGTAGCAAAGCTCTTCCAATGGCAGAGCAGCACATGTTAAGGACCATGACCACAGTGTTGTGGTTGAGGCAGTCTAGTCACTTCAGGATATGTAGAGGGAGATCCTGACAGCTTTGCAAACTCTCGCCGAGGTTATTATCGCCATGGCATCTAGACCAGCTCCAATGCAGGCACCTCTGCTTGTAGCAATCCAAACCTAGTGCCTAATCCATTCCTAGAGAATCGAGCTGCGATCCAGGTGCCTCCGGTGGTACCTCAGGTGAACGACATTGTTGTTGGTTCAACTACCCAGGAGCAGACTGGTCATTTCTAGCCCACTCACTTCGTTATTCTAGCCGACGTATAAGCTATGCTCGAGCAAGAGTGTAGCAAGAAGCAACTATCATCTCTTCCCGGCCCGGATGTGAAGCCAGTATACTCTTAGGAGATATTGGCCATGCCATACCCAACTGGGTATACAGTACCCAAGTTTGTAAAGTTTGATGGGAAACAAGGCAATGCCAGAGAACATGTGGTGAGCTTCATTGAAACTCTTGGTGTCCATGGTAGTGACCACTCTCTGCGCCTTCGGGTGTTCTTCAAATCACTTACTGAAAGGGCTTACAGCTGGAATGTGAACTTGGCCCCCAACTCGATCAAGAGTTGGAAGGAGATGGTGAACAAGTTCTACATAAAGTGCTTCCAAGTCTAGGAGAAAGTTACAACCCTCACACTAGGGTGAGATGTCCAAAAAGAAAGTGAGGATATACTGGACTATGTCAAACGGTTCCAAGATAAGGCTATGGACTGTCATGAACCAGTGGATGAGGCCCATTTAGTCAGCATATGTATGGAGGGTGCCATACGTGACTACAAAATCTTCTTGGTGAACCATAATCTACCCACATTTTCAACCTTGATTGAGACGGCTAGGAACTTCAGTACCACTAGTCCTTTGCATAAATCTTGCAACAGTCATCGCTACTTCCGTAGCAGTAGAGTTGTTGCAGTAACCTCCGCAGGAGGGAGTCATTCGCAAGAGGAGGCATCGTCCTTCTGGAAGAGGAAGAGTTATGAAGACAGAAACCCATACCCTTGTAGCCTTGCGCATGTTAAAGCCTTGGTTAAAGAATGGGTAGCTAGTGGTGAACTTACTTTACCTCCAATCGATGTTCCCCCAACCAAGAAGGACAAATAAAGCCCAAATTATTGTGTCCATCACAGAGCCACCAAACACCCTACTACGAACTGTTGGACTTTGAAATGTATCTTCAAGAAGAAAGTTGCTGTGAATGAACTGAAGTTCAAAGATGACAGTAACCGTGATGTAAGAAAGGACCCTTATCCTAACCACAAGGAGAAGGGAAAGAATATACACATAATTGGGTATCTTGAGCTTGTGCATGATCAAGTGCACATGGCGTCCTACTATGATGAGTTAGAAGAAATTGCCAAGGGCCAGCTCCCTAAAATAGTCCCCGCGGAGGCAAAACTCACAGAGGATACTTATGCTCAGGCCTTACAAAACTCTATTAAGTTTCGTACCTTCTTTGACCAGTTGGGGCTAAGCCAAGCGGCCAGGTTGGAAGTAACAAAGGCCCTCATCGACATTTCTGAAGTGCATCATACTGAAGTTGTTAAGGCTAAGGAGTATGTGCCTCGGCATATCTAGGAAGACTATGGGGCCATCACCTTTTTAGAAGCAGACAGAGCATACCCATTTCTCCATAACCATCCACTTTTTATCACAGCTTACATCCATGATGTAGAATTCAAGCTTGCTTTCCTTGATGGCGGGGCATCCATAAACATCATCACTACCGACACCTTTGTGAAGGCCGGTATCTCAGAGTCTAGGATGGTTCGCCAACCCATTACTGTGACGGGTTTTGATGGTGAGAAAAAAGTTACTAAGGGCCATGTTATGGTGGACTTAGCAGTTGGCAAGATCCGCTCCGCAACTAAGTTCCCTGTGGTTGAAGCAGACACAAATTATCATATGATACTTGGTAGAGCTTGGATGCAACGATATGGGGCTATCCCATCGAGTTATCACCAATGTGTGAAGGCAAAATTGGGGAAGCGAATAGTGACCATAAATGCATTTGAAAAGCCATTCAGAGTAGAGTAGGCACACTATTTTGATGCAGTTTTCTCTACTGAGCTATCAATGGTTGAAGCCCCAAGGACTGGCAAAGTTACAGGGGTAAAGTTTCCAAAGTGGGAAGACATTCGAGATGTAGAGGCTTCTTCAGAAAACAGTGGGCAAAAGAGGAGCAGCAAGTCCACCACTCTCTCACCAAAGATTGTTAAGGTGCACGAGGGTGGCAAAATAGTTTACTACCTATGACGGTCTTGGAGGCCAGACTTCATACCCTGGGAGGATGGCCTCAAGACAAACAAGTGTGATGGCGATGAGTCCTATGAAAGGTTGGTGGAGATGCCTGAACCCGCTCCTGAATACGTGCAAGATAGACCCAAACCGCAGTAGGAAGTACTTGCTGAGGTAAACCTCAGTGGCTTACCAGGGCAGAGCAAGCCCGTCTTTATCAGTGATACAATGGCTCCAGTAGTTAAGGTAGAATTGATAGCACTACTGAAGCGGTACAATGACGTCTTTGCTTGGACATAAGACAAGATGCCTGGTCTTGACCCATCTCATCACCCATTATCTTGACATTTTCCCCAACTCTAAGCCAATAAAGCAGCATGCTTGAAAGTATCACCCCTGATCTTGAGGCAAAGATTAAGGAAGAGGTAGAAAAGTTGCAGAGGGCCAAGTTCATTGAGCCTATATAGTACCCAACTTGGCTAGCAAATATTGTGCCTGTGAAGAAGAAGAACGGCTAGATCAGGGTCTGCATAGACTTTTGTGACTTGAACAAGGCTTGCTCGAAAGATGAGTTTTCATTGCCCCATGTCGACACACTTGTGGATTATATCGCGGGCCATCAGATGTTCTCCTTCATGGATGGATTCAGTGGTTACAACCAGATAAAAATGGCGTCAAAAGATGTAGAAAAGACAGCTTTCAGAATGCCCTTGGGAAATTTTTTCTATACAGTGATGCCCTTCGGTTTGAAAAACACGGGGGCAACCTATCAACGGGCTATGACTGCAATATTCTATGATATGTTACATCACACAGTAGAAGTGTATGTGGATGATCTGGTAGTAAAGCCTACTGAGGCAAACCAACACCTCTACGACTTGGAAAAAGTTTTTCAACGTTGTGTAGACCACCCGAGAACTCCCGGCTCCGCTCACGAGGGCACGAATCGTTTGTTCTTAGCTACTACAGTTCGGACTCGTGTCACGGTTCTGAATCTAATCTCACAAAGTGCAATGTGAGACCGATAAATCACCAAAGAGTCTAAATCTGGCAAATCGTTTTGGAAAACTGATTTTTATAAAGCAGTGTCAAACATGGACTGCTTTGCCAGATACAGAGTCGCCACCTAAATGTTTTATTTTTGGGAAATTTAGGAAACCCTGACTCGTGCCTAAGTCCGTCATCACCAAAGTTGCCTCAGCTCGGGAACTTGGGTACGAGAGGGGAAGGTCATGCAATGAGCACCCCCGCTTGCCCGATCAAAGATCAGCCTTTACTAACATGATATTTTATTTTTGAAAACACATGCGTTCTTATTTCGGCTATTAACCTAGAATTACTATGTGATGCGCACAGCATACAAGTATAGACTAGATCGCCTAAGTTGGAACAAAACATTTCATGTTCGTTTGTTTGAAAACGGTTTAGAGGTGCTACTCGCAAGTAGGCTAAGTCGTGGATTTTGCCACCCTCAAGTGGGCTTAGAAAACATGATTTTACCACTCTCAAAGTGGGCTTAAAACACACATTTTGATGAATTTTCCAATTCAAGCAATCCAACCTTCACCCACAGGCATTCAAGCAATTAATCACTTAAGCAGTTAGCCTCATGGCAAGCATGCTAACATGGCAACATACATATCTCATGCAGTATGCTAAAGCGTAAACACTCACAGTGTACTCCGAGCCAAAACAGAGAACTAGTTAGAAATCATGCATGATCCTAGTTCATGTTAAGATGGCTAATGCAACACATGCAAAAATGCAACTAAGATAGGCTCGGCTATTCTAAGATGTCATGTGAATGCCACTTGATAACATGCTGTTGAACACGTATTCAAGTAAATGTATTGAAATACAATGCAGTTAATGTGATGCGCCGAGCCCAGTGCATGCAACACAGATGAATGGGTGCACGCATGCGAAGCATAAGGATGCTAATTGAAACATGCCCTAAAACTAACCATCGAAAGCTGGTAAATAAAAGGGCGAAAGAAATGGAGGTTGGAAGACATGCATCACACACACACACACGCTTATTACAACAGTACGCCCTCTCGCATGAGGGTCTGAATAATGAGCTAACGAGCTAATTTAAGCTAATTATTACAAGCCTACTAATTAACTAATCCTAGTTAACTAATTAGGAAGCTAATTAACTAACAAGTTAATTAACTAGTTATTACAACATAAATTGAATAGCTAAGTGCATTAACTATTTAAGTACAAAACAAAGCATAAGCTAGCTATCTAAGCAAAGTAATAAAACAAGAGCCTCGAGGCGAGAAGTGTATGCATGCTCGGTCACCTCGTTCGGAAATCTATCGCGATGCCCTAACTTGCCTCTGTTTTCATTTGTTCTCAGAACCTTGCATCAAGTTCCAGATAGTGTCTACTCCACCTTGGGAACCTGTAGGAGCATTGCCGACCAATTGTTGATGTTTCCAACCACCTGCCGACCACCTACCATTGATGCAGACTAGAAAAAGTGGTCGGCCAGCTAGTTTTTCTGGTCGGCCAACCTGTTTTGCTGCCACACTTCCAGTTTGCTGCAACAGAGGACAAGAAGAGGCATGGCAATGTATTTGCAACATATGTGTGCATAACCACCCTCCCTATCATTTCATGAGCTCAAGGGAGTGTAGTTTTTGACCCTCGGGCCACCAATCGTGCATCTCGATGCGTGATGGCCAAGAAGCCAAATTGCACAATTCAATATGAAATGAATGCACACATAACCCATAAAAGCCTTAAACTCTATCATGTATGATCAAGAGCGTCGGCGACCAAGAATTGAGGCACATTTCATCACTTCAAGTATGAAACGTCCCTCGTTTCTCGTGTTTAGACTAACACCTAATCCAAACACATGCAACGCAACAACAAGCATGTTTAAACACAATGCGAACAACAAACATGCAAACAACATGCTATCCTACCAATACTAATGGCATGCATAAACAATGCAATGTAACATGGCATACACAATGCAAACAAGAACATGGCATACATAATGCAAACAACAACATAGCATACACAATGCAATGTAACATGATTCAAACAACTTGCTTAATGAACTTAAACCGAATATGGATGGATCTCAGTCATGCCAAAATAGTGGCAATAATGCTAAAATGAAGGCACCAAAAGCATATGCAAGCATGCATGCCAATTGCCTCACCAATTAAGCATAAAGGCATAACTCTCAAACATGAGCAAGAAGTGACAAATGTGGAAGTGTAACAACACTATATGCTCTGAAATAAAGTGTGAAATGGTGCCAAATTACTCAAACAATACAAGCATGGCATGCTAGGGTCTTTAAAGCATTAAAGCTAGCAAAGAGAACTATACAAGGGACATGCAATACATGGCATAAATGCATGAACCAACTATGGACAGAGCTCAAATAGGTCAAAACAAATACCAAAACATGCTAAGGTTGGGGCTCAAATGTCTAAGCATATATGCATACACACTAGGCCATAAACAAGGCAACAATGCACAACCCTTAGAGGCACTCAAAGGGTGAAAGAAATGGGAACATGGCAATGCTATATGCTTTGAAATAACATGATAAATGATGCCAAATCATGTACATGATACATATGAAGGATGTTATGGTGCTCAAAGCTTGAATCTAGCATTGGCATTTGTACTACAACTATGCAAAACATGAAGCATATGGCCAAGACAACCCAAAAAAGTCCTAGAGCATGTCAAAATGATACTAAAATATGTATGGAAGGAAGCCAAAATAAGCTAGAATGGAGGGCATGAAGCATGGAATATGCAAGGCCAAAAGGGAGGATTACACTACACCTACCAAGACCAAGCATGAGATGGCTTCGCCAACAAAAATCAGAGTTATTTCATGGTAAAATAACCCCAAAAACACACTGAAATGGTAGTTCGCAAGCTTAGGCATGAAGGCATACACAATGACTCATGTTAAGAGCATAAAGCACAAACTCTCCAAAGCATGGAAAGAGTGAAAGATGTGAGTGCATGAACATGAAACATGCCCTGAAATCTCATAACAAATTATGCCAAATCATGAAAATAGTCCAAGCAATGCATGCTAGTGGACTCAATACACAAAGCTAATGAGCTAGATTGAACCATGGCTATACAAAACAATGCATGCATGACCAAAACAACACAAATTAGAGCTTAAGCATGCTAAAACATAGACAAAAGCTTCTTAGAGTTAAGCCAAAACATGTTAGCATAATGGTCCGAAAGCAAGGTGCATGTTAGGCTAGTAAATGGAAATGCACTACAAGTGCATGGAGCATGCATGGGGCCATCAAACCAACCCAAAACAGATCTAAGGCATGTTAAAACAACACCAAAAACCTATTGAGATGGACTCAAAACATGCTAGAAAGACATGCTACTTCATGAAGCACACAAAGCTAGTTTGTAATATCTACACTACAAGTGTATAAGGCATGCATGGGGTGACCAAACCAAGTCAAAACAGTGGTATGCCATGTCAAAATAACCCCAAATACATGCTAAGATGGAGTCAACATATACTTAACAAACATGCTCAAACATGAGGCAAATGAAGCAAGCATCCAAGATACAAGGAGAGGGGATGACCCTCCCCTATTTAAGGCCTCAAAACACAAGCTTCACCATTGAAAATTCACTGGATTTTAGTGGTTGAAAGGCCAAGAGAAAGTGATCTCAAGGGCCTAAAGTGATGGTGTAAAACAAAGCCAAACAAGGCACAAGAGGGGGTAGACCACCCCCAACACAAAAGAGACCTTAAACAAACATTACAAGCCTGCAAAATCAAAACTTTTTGTAGCAGAAAGTCAAGCCAAAATAAGCATGTAAATAGGTCCAAAAGCTTAATCAAAACAAAGGGTTAAAGGGCTAGTTGACTCAGCCTTGTAGAACCACTTTAGAGCAATAACTCTAGCGGCTATTTTGGATCAAAACCAGTCCAAAAACTCCAAAACCAACCTCAAGGTACCTCAGCAACAAAAGGGTGGTGTTTGAGTGTGTGTTTGTGTGCAATAGTATGATGAAAATGCACTTTCAAGCACAAATATGAAGATGATGGAGAATTATAGAGATAGAATGATATGTATAGCTCAAGCGCAATTTTCTGAACCTAAAGCAAGAAGGGGGAGGTTCTTTTTTATAGAGAACTAAAGGTTAAGCTTGTTGAGCAAGCTGAGGCCTAAAGCCATCCCTCCATACACGTGTATGGAGGATGGTTTCTGTGCCCTCCAGCTATTACAGCTAGCTAGAAAATATCTCCAGAAAGGTGAAGGAAAGCTGCCGACCACTTGAAGTGGTCGGCCGACCACCACAAGTGGTCTACCAGGATGAAAAGTGGTCAGCCATGGGGGAGGAGTGGTCTGCACACTGAAAGCAAGGTAGTGGTGTGGTGGCTGACCACTTTTGGTGGTCCAAAGACCAAGAAAACCAGTTGGCCGACCAGAAAACAGGCTGGCAGGCAGGAAAAATGGTCTCCAAGGGGAAGAACTGGTCTCCCACCCTCATTCCACCCTCCAAGCAAGGAAAACAAAGTTTGTGTGGAGAACAAACCAAAAAGGAAGCAAGATGAGAGTCCAGGAGGCAAGGCGCGCAGCCGGAAGCCTCGAAAACTAGTCTACGGGCACCAAAAGCGGTCTACGAGGGAAAAGTAGTCTACGACCACAAAAAGTGGTCTCCCAGAACACAATGTCCCTCTAGGCAAGGTCAACAAGGCATGGTTCAAAAACCAAGCCAAACGGAGAACGTTAAGCAGTCCCGAGACAAGGCGCGCGGCCGAAGACTTTGAAAATCGAAAACTTGTCTCCAAGAGCGAAAAGTGGTCTATAACCATGAAAAGTGGTCTGCGACCACAAAAAGGTGGTCTACAAGACCTCTCCCTCCCTCCAGGGAAGAGAAAACAAGGGTTGGTCCACAAACCGAACCAAAACACAAAGAGTTCAGAGGCCCGGAGGCAAGGCACTCAGCCGAAAACTCCGAAAACTCAAAACGAGCACAACATGCACTATCACCGAACGCTCAATCGATGACGTCTGAGTCTTAAGGTCGGTCAAAAATGAGGTGTCTACACATTGCTAAAAATTCTGCTTGAAGATGAACCCTCTCAAGTGTGCCTTCGGAGTTACCGCAGGCAAGTTTCTTAGCTTCCTGGTACACCAACGCGGGATTGAAGTAGATGGGGATAAGATCAAGTCAATCATGAAGATGCAACTGCCACACTCTCAAAAAGCCTTAAAGAAGTTCCTAGGCAAAGTGTCATACCTCAGGAGGTTCATTCCAGCCCTTGCTGAGATAACCTTTTCCTTTGGGACACTGTTGAAAGGAAATCACAAGTTTGAATGGCTATAAGAACACCAACAGGCATTTGATATGGCAAAGAAAGCACTTACCTCACCACTTTCAATGATCGCCCCACAGCCTGAAAAACCTATGCTATTGTACCTTACCTTTACACCTCGGTCTATTAGAGCTTTACTTGTCCAAGACAGAGATGGCATTGAGAAGCCAGTCTATTACATCATCCACAAAGTCAATGGTGTCGAATCACGTTGTACCCCCATTGAGAGCCAATGCTTAGCCTTAATCTTCACAGCGCAAAAATTATGCCATTATTTTTTGGCGCACCCGATCCAGGTTGTGACCAAGAGTGATCTAGTCCGCTACTTACTGAGCAAGCCTGCTCTGACTGGAAGAATGGCAAGATGGATTTTAGCTCTAGCAGAATATGACATAACGTGTGTTATTCCCAAGGCTATTAAGAGCCAAGCACTTGCAGACTTGGTAGCACAATTCCCATTCAGTGAACTTGAACCTACAGAGGTACCTCTACCCGGTGAGGCCCATGTCTCAGCAGCTGCGGTTGAGGCTTCTTGGGATTTAAAATTTGATGGGACCTCTGGCACTGGGAAAGGTGGAGCTGGAATAACACTAACCAGTCTGGAGGGGAAGAAGTTTTATTTATCATATAAGCTTGACTTTGAATGTTCGAACAACAAGGCTGAATATGAGGCGCTGATACTAGGTTTGATTGCTGCCCAAAAGAAAGGCCTCTGCAAGTTAAAAATTTGGGGTGACTCCAAGTTAGTTATCAAGCAAACATTAGGTGATTTCTCCTTGAAAGAACCTCTTTTGGCCCCATATCACACCACAGTTTAGAAATTGCTCACTCAGTTCAACGATGTCCAAATCCAGCACACTCTTTGAATACACAACCGTTTCCCCGATGGCTTGGCTGCACTGGGGGCAAAGGTGGATATACCAAATGATAGTATAGCCATCATCATCGAGGAAAGAACAACACCAACAATGTTAGCCGAAGGACATATAGAGCAAGATGTTGAGAGATGGAAAACAGATATAATTCAACAGCTGAAAATAGGCCAAGGAATAATCAGACCAGTAGACCTTGAATCATTCCTACTTCTCAGAGGAGAGTTATATTTTCGTGGTCCCAACAGCCTGTTAGCAAGGTGCGTCGGTAGACAAGAAGCAACTTACAAACTTAAGAAGATCCATGCTAAGTCCTGTGGAGATGGAAATATCAGTTTATATCGACGAATGCAGATGCAAGGGTATTACTGGCCAGAGATGGAAAAGCAAAGTACTTAGTTGCAGAGGCAATGTGCAAAATGTCAATCCTATCCTAAAGAAGAGGAAGCCCATTTCTTAAGAAGTGAAGAATGGAGACATCCATATATTGACTATCTTGGAAATGGCACACTGCCCGAGAACAAAGTCGATGCAATCAGAGTTAAGAGGCGGGTCCTCTGCTTCTTGCTTGACCAAGACAAGCTGTACCAAAGAAGCTTTGAGGGGACACCTTTGGCATGTTTATCAAAAGATGAGGCAAATGAAGTGTTAAGGCAAGCCCACAAGGCAGAACATCAAGGAGGGCAGCGACTATACGGACATCTTATCCACCTCAGCTCTTATTGGCTGACAATGGAGAAGGATGCAAAAAACTTTGTAAGGAGATGTCAATCCTATCAGAAGTTTAGGAACTTGATACATGCACCCGCGGTTGAACTACACAACACCAAGACTTCTTACCTGTTTCGTACTTGGCCATTCAACCTAGTAGGTCCTATAGCTCAGCAATCCAAAGGCCACAAATGGATACTTGCAGCGACTGAAGTTAGCACTAAGTGGGTAGAGGCTATACCGATAAGGAAAGTAGATAGGGCAGGAGTGGCCAACTTCATCAAGGAAAATATCATCTGTAGGTTTGGCATACCCAAAGTGATGTTGTCTGATAATGGGACTCCCTTCGTAAACCGCCGCTTGGGAAGATTGTTGGACAACTACCAGATCAAGCACCACAAGTCTACTTTATACTATCCTTAAGGGAACGGACAAGCTGAGGCAACCAACAAAACCGTCATCCGAATACTGAGAAAAATGATGGATGAAGTAGGGGCACATGGTCTGAACAACTCCCCATAGCACTTTGGGCATATAGAATGTGAAAAAGGAAGCCAACTCAGGCAACCCCATTTTCCTTAGTATACGGGCCCAAAGCTGTGTTACCAGTTGAGTTGGTAGCACCCTTACCAAGAATGGCTATGTCGACACACTTAGTTCCAGAAAGCAGAAGGAACGACATAGAGGCAGCTGAAGAAAGAAGAGATTGGGCCTCTCAGGAAATGGAAAAGTATCATTAGTCCATAGCCCACGCCTATAATCAGTCTGTTCAACACAAGGAGTTCAACGAGGGGGACTTGGTATGGAAGACCATAGACGCAATCATGCAGGGGTAACCAATCCCCAAGTTCTCGCCAAGATGGGAAGGCCCCTACAAAGTTGCTGAGGCAAGTAGTAGTGGGTATTACAAGTTGACAAGAGTAGATGACGGGTTCAGAACTGGCCTTATCAACGCTAAGTATGTAAAGGAGTATTTTCCTTAATTTCTTTTGTTCAGAAAAGAATTGTAAGTTTCTTTTGTTAATATTTCCAAAGAAAAGTGTAAAGAAAGTGTCAAACACTTAGTAAACTTGTTACTCTTGTAAACACTTAGTCATAGTGAAATCCTGTTCATGACAAAAGTACTAGTTGTCTTGAGAAGTTATGTAAAGACAATGAAAGGAAGGCAATGAAGTGGAATTCAACTACTCAATATCTTTGCTTCTCATAAAAATCAAAGTTTTCCATAGCATGATTACAATGTCAAAGAAAAAGAGAAGAAAGAAAAAGATAGCAAGAGTACAAAAAAATAAATAAATAATAAAAAAGGCCATAACAAAGTATCAAATCAAACCCTTCATTAAGGAGTTCATCAAAGTCACATCTCGAGGCAACTGAACAACAAGTGCAGAGTCCTTCTCCTTGAACCGAGCCAGGTTCTGTCGATGTTGCTCCAAAGCACCCTCACACTCTTTGATAGTCTCTTCCAAGGAAGCAATCAAAGCAATCATAGCCACATTATCTGCTTGCTTAAGAAAGCCATCAACTGCTTGGAGCCTAGCCCTCATCTATGATAAGTCCAAACCATTCCTCTCAAACCAACTCAGATTTTCCTCAACACTCTCTACAAACTTGCTGGGAGTTGTTAGAATCTTCTTCGTGGCGAGGTCGCAAATGAAATTGGCAAAGGACTTCAACAGCACTGTTTGCACCATCGAGCCTGGAACATTAAAAGTAGTAAAGGTGCTAGGGTGTAACGCCTGGATGCGGACAAGGATGTGAGCAGCTTCGGAAGAGACCGAATAACTTAAAAAAGAAACTGTCCCTGAAGGCTGTGAGGACTCTCTCACACCATTGCTAGCTTGAACTACGGGAGGGAGACTTGCAAAGCGACCAAAAGTTTGAGGGCGACGCACCTCCCCTAAAGCTGACTGCCAAGCAACGTTGGAATGGGTAGATATTGGGAGGTGACCAGGTGAACTGATCTCGTGGGACATGCTAAAACTACCTGCACCGTTACGTCGCTCCAAAAAAAGGTCATCCATGTGGTAGTCTTTAACATTCAGATCTGGCACAGTGGTGGTGTCCATCCCTGCATAAAAGCGTGATCCCCCAAGATTAGTTGGCACCTCAGGAAAATGAGTGGGGTACAGATCAGCAAGCTGCTCAGAAGTTGCTGAGGCAACTGGGTTAGAAGTACCAGCAATAGTAGTAGCACCATGAGTGGCCAAGTCGACTACTACCTCTGTAAGTTGGGCCAAGTTTTGAGGACCCGCAGCAGGAACAACCTCTACATTTGCACCTCCTTAGCAACTTGGACATTGGAAGGTGTGATTTGTTAAACTAGCGGAGACTCAGTAGATTGAGAAGAACCCCTAGATCCAGCTTCCATTTGGGGTGGTACAACTTCAAGTGGCTTTCTTACTCCATGCTCTTCTCTTGGAGTCTTAGGAACAAAGTCCTCCCTACCAACGGAGGACCGGTCGAAATGAATGAGATCAGCAGGGTTTGGACTCTCAGCACCCTTAGTAATTGTACCACCCTCTATAACTTCCACAGAAAGGGAAACTCATCCACTTTCAGCAAATGGGGTATCATGACATTCTTCTATATCTACAGCCTCAACAACTGGCTCAGCCTCAGCAACTAGCTCAGCCCCAGAAACTGGTTCGACTTCAAAACTTAGTTCTTCTTCAACGTCCGGGAGTATCATTCTGCGAGTTCTAAGTTTGGTGACTTTCGAAACGATGGAAAGGTCGTCATCATCATCTGAATCTGAGGATAGTCCAATAGCAGTCGAAGGACCTTCAGGGCTCGAAGGTGGTATGCCCAAAGCAGCGCCACGTCTTGAGACTAGTAGGCCCTGAAAAGGAAGAAGATCATGTGACTGTTAAAGTAAAGATAAAAGGACCAAGGAAGTACAAAGAATGCAAAATATGTTTTAAGTGTGGGTATCTTCTAGAGTCTCTTCCTATTTGGTGAGGCACAAGCCTTAGCAACTGATGTCGCTGCCTCCTTGACTGCCCATTACAGGAACAACTCAATCACTGTTGCAAAAGTTGAAAAAAGAGTTGAGGTTGCAATGCCAAAATAGCCTGTTACTGGGAGTGAAGGCACCTTCCCTCCTAAGTGAGAACAACTCCATGAGGCCTAAGCCCTCCACAAGTAAGGCGGTGTAATCGCTAGCGAACCACTGGAAGTTCTCATGGAAATTTTTCTGGAGTGGAGGAGCATGTGGGATACCTTGGTACATGCTGAATTTCCTAAAGACCCTGTCCAGTTGATAGACAACGCTGGACATGCCTTCTTCATTCCATACCAGTAGGAATCCAAGACGCATCATGGCGGCCGCAAGAAAAGAGTTGGCCTAGACACTGTCAAGAGAGAAGTTGACCTGACGAGCCTTTGAGAAATAAAAAGGGACAACAAAAATGCTTGGAAAAAACTAAGTGGAGGGTCGGAACACACAGTCCTCCATGGAATCAATGTAATCCATGAAAGGCCTGTTAGTGCAAACACCAGACCATCTAGAGATGCGAGAGAGGGAATGGCGTACTTATCTTGAACGAGTCATCCCTTTGCATATGGGATAGGACGACCCTCTACATCAAGAACTTCGTCAGTGAAGAAGGGCTCATAGTCCTTAGGAGCAGGGCCTAGAGCAAGGAACCGCTCATAAAAGAAGGTGGTCAGGAATTGAGTGTGTACAAAGCTCCATACATCATAACGGCCCATGGAACTCTTCATGTCTGAGTGAATGAGGTCAAGACGGAAGTATAAATTTCACCAGAAGAGGGGAGCCAGAGGGATTTGATTGTCGCTGTAGAGTTTGACGACAAGAGGGAACACTAAGGGATTGATGCTCTCGGCAGGGTTGCTGGAGAGAACAAAAAAAAAAGATGAAATAACTGACAAAGGCAGCCAGATACAAGCTGCCACAGTAACTTGGGCCAACCATAGAGTTGCAGTTGTCCTCTGTAATGTCACCCACAACTGGTTGCATGTCCTTGAAAAAGTGTTTTAGCCAGGAGAGGTAGGTGGTCTTGGTTGTTTTGGGCCTCACTTGAAGCAGTTCCCAAGAGCCATACTTTTGTGCCTCTTGAAAGGCACCTTGGAGAGCCATAACGGCAGTTTGTTCCACAGCAGTCAGGGACATGGGGTCAAATGGATAGCCCCCACGGGTGCTCAAGTGTAGAAGAACGACAACATCTTCAAGAGTTGGGGTTACCTCCCCCTAAGCAAGAACAAAAGTATGGGTGTTACGGCTCTAACGGGAAATGACCACATCAATATTGGTTTGTACCTTGCATAGGGACAACTCCCTCGAAATCAAAATGGCATTGAAGAGACGAACAGTTCTCAAGTGCTACTCGAAGTCGTCGTCTACAATAACATCATCAACCCAACGGGACCAGTCTGCTAGAGGGCCTGAGTGAGTGCAATAATAGATGTATGAATGGAAAAAATCACCGCGCTGAACACGAAACCGCAATACCGAGACTGGGTTCACCATATCAGTGTCATCCAAAGAGGCCTCACCAAAAGGGAGCAGAGGTTCTTCCAGAAAAGGGGCATCAAGAACAAAAGAGTCAATGGCCTTCCAGAACAGGTCGGCAAGCCCCCCAAAGTATAGGGCCTTTCTCCACTCAGCATTGGGTGGGACAGCGTTATTAGGTAAAAATTTGGTGGTGCCCATGAAGAAGAATAAAGAAAAGAGAAGAAGACTTTGGAAGGTAGGGGCTAGAGAGAGAAAAAGACAAGAAGACAAGAAGATGGATTATGGCGGAAGTGGGGGACCAATGGACCCAAAGGGCACTATTTATAAAGAAAGCAATAAAATGGGCCAACACGCTTCCCTAGGACCATTATGACCCATCAGTCAAAAACACTTTTTCAGAGTCATCATGACCCTGCAGAAAGCTGACACAACTTCCAACCCAATCGACGCAACCCCCGGGTTACTTCTTGACATCATGCATGCACGAAAAACAAGGGAGCGTGTCCTCCACGCGTGTAGGGGCAAATGTAGAGGGTCAGAAATTAAACTCCAAATTAAGTATGAGCCTAAGTGCTAAGGTTGCCCCTTTTAGACGACCAAGAATATCTAAAAGAGCATGGGCTAAAACCCAAGGAAAGTGGGCCAATAGTGGACCGAAGTAGGTCCGACCCACCAAAGGTCCAAAAAGATCCCACGAAGGAAAATGCCTAAGTGAAGTTGCAGAGGCAACACTTGCAGTGGTCAAGTTGTTGAGGCATGTTGCCTTAGCGCCGCCATTTCCAATATTGTCGGTTCCGTCGCCATCTAAAGTTGTTGAGGGAAAGAGAAAGTCGAAGCAACTAAGTTGCAGAGGCAGCACTTGCGACGACCAAGTTGTGGAGGCACTTTGTCTTAGCACCGCCATTCCAAGTATTGTTGGTACCATAGCCACATGGAATTGCTGAGGGAAGGAGAAAACCGAAGCAACTAACTTACAGAGGCAGTACTTGCAGCACTCAAGTTGCAGAGGTATTTTGTCGGTGTCGCCATCTCTAATATTGTCAGTTCTGCCAGTTGAACTTGTCGCGGGAAATGACTGTCGTAGCAACTATAGCCGCCGCAACTAACATGTGGAGGCAACATCCTGCTAACGTGATAGCAACCTTTGAGAGAAGCTTTCTCTTTGTAAGTAGAGGCTACCGCTTGGCGCTGATTGCAGGCCCTAATGCATTACTAGTCTAAGGCTGATAGTAGGCTCCAAGGTTCATTAACTTGGCGTCGATAACAGGCCCCAAGGCTTACTGGTTAAAGCTGATAGCAGACCCAGAGATACTAGTTCACCGTGGCGATCCCGCAAAGATGGGAGCATTCTATTTACCCAGGTCATGGACTTGCCTTGGTTGTATAAGCAGGACCAAGAAAGCCCCCTTGGGCTTGGTACTAAGGCACAACATGGCTGATAGCAAGCTTGGCTGTGGCCTTCACCCTGGGAAGCTGGGGAGTTTGTGGTTAGGTGGCTAAGGGTGGAGGTTTCGCTGAGCTGAACACGAACATTGCCGATAACAGGCTAATGGAGTCTTGGGAATGCATGTACTGTCTGAATAGAACTGAGAAGGCAAGTGCAGTGGTAAGGTTTACCATTGCAAGTGCATTTGCTGAGGTTCAGACTGAGAAGGCAAGTGTAGAGGCAAGCACTCCCATCGCAACTGCACTTGCTGAGGCTTAAAAGGGAGTTGCAGTACCAAACACTCCGTCACAACTACACTTGCTGAGGCTCAAAAAAGGTAGTTGCAGAGGTAAACAGACAGTACACAGTACATACAGAGGGACATGTGGCACCTTCAGCTTGGTGGCTCAAGGCAGAATATTCTATGTGATCCTTAGGGACACCTATCTTTTCTCTATTTGGCCACTTGGTGTCCTCTTGGTACCAAGGAAAAACCTATAAATAGGACCCATTTCCCAAGGTCCAAGAGAGGGTTTTTGGGGATTTGGGAGAGATACTGTCCATTTGTGCACTGCCATCCATTTCTTCTTAAGCTACTTGCTTCACTCTTGTCCAGTTTCTCATTCTCCAACTTCTTAGACAGTTGTTGCTGCTCATTCTCTAGCCATTCCACCATTATTGGACCATTAACATACTTTTGCCTCTCTAATCACCTTCCTAACCTTGAGCCCCCAAAACAAACCCAAATGAATTGCCATGATTCCCCAGTGATCCTTTTTTTGGCTTTGATATTATTTTTCCCTTTTCTTTCTTTTGATTAGCCTTTCTCCAAACCAACTCATCTCCTTTTACTTCCATGATCCATCATTGCTCTTCTTTGTTTTCTTTTTGTTTTTCATTTCATTTCCTATTCTTCCCATCTATTAGCAATCCCTCAACCCTTATCACTAATCACACACACAAACACACACAGATGAAGTGTAGAAAGAATGAGAGAAAAGAAAAGAGAGTAAAAGAGAGAGGAAATGTGGAGCTTTCAATTTAGCCAAGTTTTGTACAAGTCTTACGGTAGAATTCTACAACTATGACCCTCCTTAGACATATGTTAAACCTGACTTTGTATAAGTCTTAAGGTAGATTCTGTTATATTTTCTTAGGAAATTGTTTTCTTCATGTTAAAGAGATTTTTGGCTTTTAAGTTCTTCTGACAAAGTATTCCCAACTTGAATATCTAACAAATGGTATAACCTCACTTCTATTTGACATGATTTTAAGCCTTTTTTTAAAAAAAAAATTTCAAACTCGAACTACCTGTTCTGGAAGTTGCAGGAACACACTGTTTGAAAATACCAATTTTCTTCTAAAACTCAGTTCTCTAACTTAAACTGATTTTTAGTTTTCAAGCTCTTCTAGTAAAATCTTCATAACTCATCTATCTAAAATTAAAATCTAGAATCAACCATTTTTCGACACTGTTTGTTATTTCTGTTGATTTTTTAAACCGGATCACTTGTGTTGAAAGTTTCTGAAATTAATTCGAAAGTTCACCAAGTGTTGTGTGTTATTTTTGTTCATCTCCATGTGTCTATAATTTGTATCTTGTTATTGTAGATTTTTTTTATGTGGTTTAAATTGATGAATAATAATATTGTCTCATATTATGTTGTGATTATATGTTGTCCAAATCGAAAGTATGATGAAAATTCATAAGGGGAAACCTATTGGGATAGTAATGGGTTTGCGCTCACTTGATATATAAATAAAAGATATGTGTAATCATTGTTTTGGTATTGAAATGTTGGTGGGACGTGTTCCCTTTGAGTTAAGTCTTGCGCAAGCGATTATATCATAGCCCTAGGATGGATCGGTTATATTTGGACCTTATGTGTTTATGATGGATAAGGTTGAAAGAGTTTATGGACAATGCCCTTATTTTTACGGTCTCTTTTAAGGTCTTCGGTTGGCACTACATGATACATAACTGTTGTAGGCATCCAAGGTAAGGTCTGTAAAGCAACAAAAGAGGGGGTATACCAAATAATATGAGTCCAATCCTTGTGGTGGGGTAGGAACGGTGCTCTATGGAGAGTTTCCTAGAGTTATATGACTAATGATGATTGCCAGCTAACATGATTAATTCTTATTATTAAATACTTTGTGTATCTTGTACCTGTTTATTTAATTATGTTTCCATTAATTGTTCTTATTGTATTATCGGGATGGCTCGATTATCGTGTTGTAGTATTCTAGTGGGCTGTCAATCTCATGACTTTCTTTGTATTGCCCTGGTGTTTTATGCCAAGTACCGAAAATGTTGTGAAGAGGAAGACACTGTAGCAGATTTAGCGGTGATCGGATAGGAGTGCTGAAGGGAATATTTCGATTGGATTGTTGTATCGGAGGTGTAATTTTATTTCTTTTTGGTGATAGATGTACATTGTATTTTATTTGTAGAGAATTTAATGTAATTCGAGGGTTTTTTTTTTTTTTATGGATTTTAAACAGCCTTGAAATTTAAGGTCATCACATTCTCTCTTTCTCCTCCTCCTCTCTCTGTCTCATAAATGCTAGAAGACCGAAAATTGAATAGTCTCTCTCTCTCTCTCATGTCTTTTCCTCCCTCTTTTTTTCATTTTTTTTCCATCTCTTATAGACCTAAGAAGACAAAAAATGAAGAGTCTTTTCTCTCTCTTCACTCTCATATGTTGCAAATTTATTTCTCTCTTAAACCCTAAGTAGATCAAAAATCAAAAAGTCTCTCTTTGCTCTTGTCTCTACTGTTTCTCTTTCTCTCATTTTTCTTCTCCATTTTTCAAAGACAAACTCCTCCCTCCCTCATATGTTCTCTTTATTTTCTCTCTCCTCTTTCTTTCAATGGTCATGGTTACAGTGGAAGATGACGTAGCTAACAACAGTGACAATGGCAGTAGTGATGGATGTGACTGCAATTGGTGATGGTGATGTCCCTCTCTCTCTCTCTCTCTCTCTCCCCATTTTTCTCCATTGTATTTCATCTAGTCCGTCATAGATGTATGTGTATATATATGTATAAATTTATGTCTATGTATGAGTTTAATTCCATATTTTACCAAAAAAACAAAATAAATAAAACAACATATCCAACCATATTAGATTTTCGAAATCGACCGACCGTCAATTTTGAACTATACTTCGATTGAGAACAGTTCACTGATTTGTTAACGTGAAGGTATCGGTTCAACCGACGAGTGAAGGATAAAACCGAGTTGAACTGACCCGTGCATATTGTAGACAATCCATTTTGACTGACCCTAAGACTTTGGGCACTTGCAAGCCTCCTGATGATGAAATGGTAATTGCTTTATCCTTGGAATATTTAAAGTTGTTTGGAGTTGTTATATAAACCTGTTTTAGCCAAAAGGCAACTTTTTGCAAAAATGATCATTTTACCTCTGAACCCGTTTTTAGCCAAAAACCAAAATTTGAACCCTACGAAAGAGAGAGGGCCTGGTTTTCCTTTGATCGAACATATTTTTCAAAATTAATTACTATAAAAAACATTGATTAGAAAGGTAATTTGAGCTCACTTGAGCCATAAGTAAGACAAGGGCATGAGACCTTACACTTGTGCATACATGCATGGCACGTATACCAAGACAAGAGATGTGTGCGCACATTAGCAGTGTGTTCGCACATGAATTGTGCGTGCGCACATCCAAACGTGGAAAAGTTAGGTATGGAAACTCAATCTTGATGCATTTCGGGTGGGAGGTGGAAGAGAAAGCGATGGGGGTCGCCCTAGCTTATAAGCACCCCTTTCCCCTTCATTTCAAAGGGTTAAAGTTTCTGAGCCATTTTTTCTGAGTGTAAGAACCAAACATTCCTCTTCTCTCCCTTCTTTGCCTTAGCTCCGAAAATACCCTACCCACAATAGCCCAAGAACTAAAAAATACTCCAAGGCTTGGAGAACTTGAACTATCTCAGAAAACTTTACTAGAGGGAGGCTTGCAAGTAAGAAAACCTTTGCTTTCTTGCTATTTCATTGAATGTTCTTCGATTTAAGAAAACCATGAGGTAATCCTCTCTTTCTTTTGAATTTTAGTACCTCTTTTAGTCTTTGTTTTGGTAGTTAATCATAGTTAGGGCATCCATCTATCATAGCATCATGTAGTTTCTTAGTTTTACTCACTTTCTCACCTCTTCTTACATGTTTTATTCACTCTTACACTACAGGAAAAAGTGCATTCGGCGACCAAATTTCCTGACTAAAAAACATTTAGTCGCTGAAAGTATAGCTTTCAGCAACCAAATAAGCATTAGTAGCCAAAAGTAAAGCGTTTTGGCGACTAAACAATTTTAGTAGCCAAAAGTCTACAAGTGGCGACTAAAAGATCGCTGATTATGTGGGTTTTAGTGACTAAAAAATTTTTAGTAGCCCAAAGTAAAGCTTTTTGGCAACTAAAAAAATTTAATAGCCAAAAGTCTACAATTGGCGACTAAAAATAAGTTTGGTCGTTGATTATATGGGTTTTACCGACTAAAAAAATTTTAGTAACCAAAAGTCTACAATTGGCGACAAAAAAAATAAGTTTAGTTGCCAAAAGTGGTTATTTTTAGCGACTAAAATTATTTTGGTCGCTAAAAGCTATTTTTTTTTTATTTTGCTACTAAATAGTTTATTTTACATAAATTATATAATAAAATAATTATGTTTATATATATACTTTTATATTAATATGGGTGTATGTACTATATAAATAATATATGTCATATTTAAAGTCATGTGGTGCTATAGAGGCGTGGTGGGAAAAGTGTGGTGCATAAGGTTTATGGTGCGGGAGGTTGGCGATTCGAGTCTCCGCAAGAGCGGATCAAATTGTTCTATAACAATTTTTTTTTCCACATTTGAAGCTTTTGGCGACTAAAGTTGTTGGTCGGTGATTCCTTGACCATTGGCGACTAAAACATTGGTCGGTAAATATATAATTTTAAAGAAATATAATTGACTATTGGCGACCAAAATTTTGGTCGCTAAAGACTTGCTTTTTGCCGACCAAAGGTTTTTTGGTTGGCAAAACCCTCTAAGACCTTTCCCGACAGGGTTTTGGCGACAAACGTAACGACCAAAATTTTTGGTCGCAGAATGTCATTGGCAACCAAAAAACAGACAATTGGTGGCCAATATTTTAGTCGCTAAAAGTGACTTTTTTTTGTAGTGTTATTAGAACAACATGTTTAGGATCATGTAATCATATATGAATCATGTTTTAAGCCCAGTTTGATTGTCATGTAGCGTTAGGTTATTTTTGCTCTCTTACTTGTTAGGTGCTTTTCTTGCATAATTATCATGTTAATAGCCTCAAACCGGATTTAGGATCATATTTTGCATGTTTAGAAGCATATTAGGTCATATTATCTCTTCCTTGGCATGTGCTTGCTATTTGTATTATTTTTCAATTATGCGGGTTTATATGCTCTTTATATGAAAAATCGGTTGTTTTGGATGTTTTATAAGTGTTTTTCATCTTAGTTCAAGTTTATGGCCATGCTTTACTTAAAATCCACTTTTAGTGGAAAATCTTTATTTTATTCAAAGATGTGGTTTTATTCTTGCAACTAAAATCAATGACACTTGTTTTACTCAAACCACATAGTTTTAGGGTTAGTAAAGGTTTTAGACTTAAAATGGATTGCATGAAATAATTAACCACTAAAATCATAAAATAGAAAGTGAGTAGATGCCAATCTTCGGATTGGGCAAGAGGGATTGCTATCATGCAATGATCTTCCCCTCTTGTACCTAAACTCTTGAACCCAAAATTTTCTTGGATGTGATGGACTGGTGCTTAACTTAGTTTTCATTGTTAAAGGTTTCTTAATTCCTTTTAGAAAAATTAAGTAGAGATTATTTGTTAGTCAAAGCAAGTTGGTGTGGGATGCATGCCTTAGACTCGAAAAAGGCACAACACCCACACACACCCCTAGTTAGAATTATAAATTTAGGTAGGAATTTGAAAAGAGAAAGAGAAATGTGAGGTAAATGTGAATAAAATATAAGCTAATTTTTCCCCTGATTTTATTTTTTCTTCTCTTTCAAATTTGTATCCAAATTAATGATCCAAACATAACGTAAAAAAACATAGAATTGAAATATTTTTTGATAGATTTAATTTTAGTAATCTGAAAATTTAGGACATTCTCAAGGAAATAGCAATGGATTTCAAGTCCAACTTATTACGACCTCAACCTTCAACATGAGATGGAATTATATTTTGCCTCGCCCCCTAGACAGTGATTTTTATTGAGTAATAATGTACAAACAAAACAGAGAATTTTCATACATTAATGAGTTTTGATTAAAGAAACCAAAAATGATACATGCTTGGAATTCTTCATCTTGTTGTTGATGGTAACTAATAAAGAAGTCAATCACTTTGCTTGCCAAAAATGCTAGGGCCATATGTTGAAGAGATGAGATCCACAAGAAGGGGGAACTGTAAGGACACAAAAGAAGTGATTGGTAGACATGCTAATTCAGCCACTGGAATAAGTATCCATGCTATATTGTGGCCAAACATAAGATAGAGTGTGGAACTGAATGCTAGGATCATGGTTGTTATGGAAAGGAATAGAGTAACAACGCCGATTATCAACCTCTTAGTCAAACCATAAAGAAAATCACCTTCTACATAGCATGAAGTGAGGATGGACAAGAACATCAATTATGATAACACTACTTATTCTGGAAACTAAAAGACGTCAAAAATGACCAGTTGATCCAAAATCCCTCAAACACCAATGTTTTTAATCATCTGCTATATCACCATAAATCTCCAAATATTGTGGTTCGAAAAGGTATGTAAAGTTTAACAAAATCTACAACTCTTCTCTTAAACAAAATACTAACTCTGACTCTAAATACTCTTAATCTAAACTTTAAATTTTGATCATAAAGAAAGAGAGAGAGATACGGATGGACCAAGAAGAAGAACCATGGAAAGAAATTGAGAGGATGAGTTCAAATTTATAGGCAAAATAAAGAGTACCCTCCAAGTAAACTTGGAGAGAAAGAAAGATAATTGACTTGTTAGCAAAGAAAGAAAAGAACCGTTGCTTGGAGCCCAAGCAAACTAAAAAAAATAAATAACTAGAAGAGATGAATAATGATAATAATGAAATGGAGGTAAAAAGAGATAAAACAAATAGAGAAAATAAGTTAGATTCTCATCTGAAAATCTCACCACCAAACTTCTACCAATATCTCTCACTAAAATATTAACACCTCAAAAATACTTTCAGGCCATTAATAAATCAAATCAACCTTAAACTTAAAATTCTAACAACCTCAAAAATACAAATTTGCTCCAAAATAATTACACAAATGTCTATAATTTATAATTTATTCAATCTCCAAAAACAATATATAGTGGTGGGCCCAAAAATCTCCAACTCAGTAATTCTTTAAATGCTTTAACTCCAATTGCCACTAGATTTGCTCCACACCTGAAAAATAAATTAATTTGGAAAGTATACAATACGACAAGAATTGTAACGCCCCAAAAATAAACACACAACCCATCTTAAAAGCGAAAATATAAAAGAATTTCATGCTTTCATTCATCAGAATTTGATATACAAAATGTAACACATGCGATATACATTCATAAATAGTCTATCCTGAATCTGCAGGATGTGTTTCAAGTATAGAAAAGATGAAGGTTGGCTAGGTATTCAAATGCCCTAAAGGCTTACATCTTTCCAAGGATTTGCTTGGTTACAACAAAAGAGAGTTAAACTCTATACAATTAAGGCCCTTGGCTATACAAAATAAATACAAAAAAAGTGAAGCACTTGCTCCAAACTCCCTCTGAGCTACTGCCTTGGCGGAGGCATAACGTCAACACCTAATAATGATTTTTTCCCAAATACAGTGAGCCAAAGCCCAGTAGAAACAATCTAACACAATACATGAATCTTAACGAAGATATAAGTACAATGTGCATTTACAATGTCAGTGAGAAAACATTCATATTCTATACATTCATAAAGTACCAAAATTCATATCTCAATCCTTTTTTCCTTCTCGTCAATTCAAGTTAATTCATTTCATCTCAATTCATAAGCCAATTTCATTATCTTTCAAACAACCCATCTGAGACTACAACTCAGTGGTTCCCAAATTAACACAATCATCACATAAACACTTCAATTTGCCATTTTACAAAAATTTCATCCCCGGGATCGACACCCATGTATACATGCGTTTTCGAGACTTTCACCCTAGATACACAGGCCAACTTAATTTCAATGGAGTCCATCCTCTATCTCCTCCCAAAAATTGGAGTACATCCTCCTTCTCCTCCCAAACAATCATACATATACAATGTATTTAAAATATAGTCCTATTCAATGACAATTAACAAGTGATTAGTTTCAATTCACCTAATCCTCATGCAATTTCTAAAACAATCATAGTTATCCTCCACCGATAGCCCAATACAAATATTTCTAGACAGCTATTCAATCTCAAGACAAATAATTTATTCAAATTTCCAAAGGTCTGAGGTAGTACATATCCAATTCCACCATTTATATCAACGTCTATCCAATTTCACATTTACAATACCAATTTCATTTATTTATACAAAATAAATATTCGAAACGTTTTAGGAGAGACTTCCCTCTTTCCCAAATGTCAAAATCAACTATTTTGTCACACTATTACCTTATATTCACCCCATAATCATTTATGACCCATTCACTTTGAAACCCCTCTTTTGATTTAATACCCAAACCCTAAGTTTGTTCGTAATACCCCCAAATTCCACCATTTTCACGCACCAACCCATAACTAAGTTAAAAGCCATGTGAAAGTGTAGAAAATCCCTACCTCAAAGTGGGAAGACGAGCCAAGCATGGGTGAAACTTCAAAGATGCTCAAACCCAACTCTATTTGAATCAAAATGAAGATCTTGTGATGCTCTACCTTTTTCCCAAAGGTAATAGAGTAGAGAACTCAATGGATCTAGGTGAAAATATAGAGAGAGAGGGTCTCAAGTTTAGGGTTTAGAAGGAAATAGATGTGAAAAAGTGATGTAAAAAGTCATTTTCGCGAACTGATATATGCACAGTTCGCTCGAGCACAAGAAGTTATGCTCGAGCGTCAGACACAATAAGTTGTTCTGCTTGAACGCAAGAAGTGACGATCGAGTGCCAAGACACAATAAAAAGAGCATTATCGCTCCAGCACTAGATAGGCCGCTCGAGCACTGAATACACACATCCAGTAGTTTTGCAGACAACATGCCAACGTTCAAGCGTAAGAAAAGCCGCTCGAGTGCCCATTTGTTCGAGCGTAGGAAACGTCGCTCGAGCATAGAATACACTCTCCCAGTAGTTTTGCAAACCTACAAAAGTACTGACAGTTTGTAAAGCCCGCTTAAGCACAAGAAGTGCCACTCAAACGGAGGGCCAAAAATCTGGGCAACAAAAGGTTTGAAAACCAAGTGACCAACCTGTTTCAAACACAATCACAACAATCCCAAAGCCAAATTTAAAGGGGATATAAGGGAAACAAGATATAAACAACAGTATGAAATCATTAAACCCGAGTCTGGGATAGAACAAGGGTTGAGTCAAAATTGGAATTGCTATAGGAAAAACAATGCTCGAATAGAGAATAAATCAACAGGGATCCAACAATTTATGACATGGCACAAACGATTCGATTCGAGGCACCAAGCAATTTACCAAATTGCAGAAAGAAGTTAACTCGACATATGATAATTTATCCAAGACCAAATACCCGGTCCTACTTGGTATATAACCAGTGACCGGCCTCACCCACCTCACCCAAGCGCAACCGCTTATCCAAACTATTGGCAAGGTCCACTCGATCCATATACGGAGCATTTCCACGTCATTTAGCCAGACAAATCAACACTAACTACATAGAACAACTTCACATAATTTATCAAATGACTAGGATAATCAAATGTATCAACGAGAATGATTTCACAAAATTTAACATATGACCAGGATAATCAAATGTGAAGTAAATAAGATCAAAACTCTTTGCAAAGAGATGTAAAGGAAGCATATTGTATACCATCCGAATTACCTCAAAATAATTCCATGACCACTTGATGCAAAATCCCTTCAACACCAATGCTTTAATTATATCACCACAAATCTCCAAAGGTTGTGGATCCAAAAGGTATGTAAAGTTTAATAAATTTTACAATTCTCCTCTTGAATAAAATGCTAACTCTCACTCTAAATACTCTTAATCTAAACTTTAAATTTCTATAATTCAAGAGAGAACAATATGAGAGAGATATGGATAGACCAAGAAAAAGAATGGAAAGAAGTTCAGAGGATGAGTTCCAATTTATAGGTAAAACAAAGAGTAGCCTCCAAGTAAACTTGGAGAGAAAGAAAGATAATTGACTTGTAGGCAAAGAAAGGTTGCTGAGAGGGAAAGAAAAGAATATTTGCTTAGCAGGAAAGAAAAGAACCTTTACTTGGAGCCCAAGCAAACTAAAAAAGTAAATAAATAAAATAGACGAATAATGATAATAATGTAATGGAGGTAAAAAGAGATAAAACAAATATAGAAAATAAGTTAGGTTCTCATCTAAAAATCTCACCATCAAACTACTACCAATACCTCTCACTAAAATATTAATACCTCAAAAATACAAGGTTTCACAATCTATCCCTCTTAAACAAATTTCGTCCTCAAAATTCACAATCTCTAACACTTCAAAATTTAATAACTATTAACTCCTCAAATAACCCGCTATCGTTACGCACTCTGATATAAACAATGATTTTATTTTATTTTATTTTTTACCTCAAATATCAATCATTTTTTTTTTTACCTCAAATATTGAACCCATCACCCAACATATCTCATGCAAGACCTAATCCTTACGCTCTGATACCAATCTATGTCGCCCCAACTTTATGGCCGTTAATAAATCAAATCAACCTCAAATTTAAAATTTTAACTAATTAATAACCTCAAAAATACAAATTGGCTCCAAAATAATTACACAAATGTCTATAATTTATAATTTGTACAAATCTCCAAAAACAATATATAGTGGTGGGCCTAAAAATCTCAAACTCAATAATTCTTTAAATGCTTCAACTTCAATCGCAACTATATTTGCTCCACACCTGAAAAATAAATTGATTCAGGTGGTATACAATATACTTCCTCTAAATCTCTTTGCAAAGAGTTTTTATTTAAATTACTTCACATTTGTACTCCTCTTGGTTATCATGGTCATATGTTAAATTATGTGGAATCATTCTTGTTGATACATTTGATTATTCTAGTCATTTGATAAATTATGTGAAGTTGTTTTGTGTAGTTAGTGTTGATTTGTCTGGCTAAATGACTTGAAAATGCTTTGTAGATGGATCGAGTGGACCTTGCCAATAGCTTGGACCAATAGCCCGGATAAGCGGTTGTGCTTGGGTGAGGTGGGTGAGGCCAGTCACTGGTCATGTACCAAGTTGGACTGGGTATTTGGTCCTTAATAAATTATCATATGTTGAGTTAACTTGTTTGTACAATTTGGTAAATTGCTTGGTGTCTCTAATTGAATCGTTTGTGTCATGTCATAAATTGTTTGATCCCTGCTGATTTATTCTCTATTCGAGCATTGTTATTCCTATCATATTGTATACTTCTCGAATTAATTTATTTTTCGGGTGTGGAGCAAATCTAGTGGTGATTGGAGTTGAAATATTTAAAGAATTATTGAGTTGGAGATTTTTGGGCCCACCACTATATATTGTTTTTAGAGATCTGTATAATTGTGAAACCCAGTATTTTTGAGGCATTAATGTTTTAGTGAAAGATATTGGTGGTAGTTTGGTGGTAAGATTTTTAGACAAGAACCTAACTTATTTTCTCTATTTGTTTTATCTATTTTTACCTCAATTTCATTATTATCATTGTTCATCTATTTTTTTTTTCTTAGTTTGCTTGGGCTCCAAGTAAAGGTTATTTTCTTTACCTCTAAGAAAATGTTATTTTCTTTTCCTCCAAGCAACCTTTTTTTGCCTTCAAGACAATTATCTTTCTTTTCCTCCAAGTTTACTTGGAGGCTACTCTATCTTTCTTTCTCTCTAAGTTTACTTGGAGGCTATTCTTTATTTTTCTTATAAATTTGAACTCATTCCCAAAAACAATATATAGTGGTGGGACCAAAAATCTCCAACTCAATAATTTTTTAAATGCTTCAACTCCAATCGTCACTAGATTTGCTCCACACTTGAAAAATTAATTTGGGAAGTATATGATATGACAAGAATAACAATGCTCAGATAGAGAATAAATCAACAAGGATCCAACAATTTACAACATGGCACAAACAATTCAATTCGAGACACCAAGCAATTTACCAAATTGCACAAATAAGTCAACTCGACATATGATAATTTATCCAAGACTAAATACCATGTCCTAGCCAGTACATGACCAGTCTCACCCACCTTACCCAAGCACAACTGCTTATCCGGGTTATTGGTCCAAGCTATTGGCAAGGTCCACTTGATACATGTACGAAGCCTTTTCACGTCGTTTAGCTAGACAAATCAATACTAACTACATAGAACAACTTCACGAAATTTATCAAATGACCAGAATAATCAAACGTATCAACAAGAATGATTTCACAAAATTTAACGTATGACCAGGATAATCAAGAGGAGTACAAATGAGAAGCAATTTATCATATGTCGAGTTGACTTTATTCTCTATTCGAGCATTGTTATTCCTGTTGTATTGTATACTTTCCGAATTAATTCATTTTTCAGGTGTAGAGCAAATCTAGTGGCGATTGGAGTTAAAGCATTTAAAGAATTGTTCAGTTGGAGATTTTTGGGCCCACCACTATATATTGTTTTTGGAGATTTGTATGAATTATAAATTATAGACATTTGTGTAATTATTTTGGAGCCAATTTGTATTTTTGAGGTTATTAATTAGTTAGAATTTTAAATTTGAGGTTGATTTGATTTATTAATGGCCTGAAAGTTAGGGCGTTACATGTTGAACTTTGGTAAGTATGGTTAATGTCTCTACCTAAGTCAATAGGGGGAGAATTGTTAAGTATAACTCCTTAGTGGAGTATGGGACCCAATTGTTTTATTAAAATATTTAATTTGGTTTGGTATTGGTTATAATATATTTTTATATATTATATCTGACTTTTGGAGGCCCAATGAGTATTTAAAAATTTGTTTGGTGGCAGCTAGGGTTTTGATAAAAGCCCAAGAGTCAACAATATTATTTTGGGATTGTCTTTGCTTTTTTGAAGAGGGTGTCATCGAATTGATTTTCTAAGTGTTGCTGTGTATTTTTCAGTGCTATTGGTACAAAGCTTTGTGCTTTGTTTTGGGATGTGTTACAAAATTTGATGGGTCGTTGAACACACCAAAATTAAATACTAAACTACACCAAATTCTTTTAGAATAATGGCAAGTCCAGGTATCGATCCACAGGGACAATTGTGAAATTAAACTAATTTAATTGTCAAATGCCTAAATTAATTTTGATGAAAAGATTGATTGTTCATAACCTAATCTAATAACAAATAAATTAAACTAAGTGATTAAATTATCAATTATAAATGAAATTGGATTTACTGATTTGGAGAAAAACCTAGGGTAAAGAGTCCACCACTAGCCACGTAAAAAGGGTTTCCAATTGAAATTAATTATGTTATGGTTTGAACGGATTAATGTTTCGCAACTACAAGCTCAAAGCATTTAACAAGAAAATCATCACATTCAATAAACGAGCACGAACCATCTCTAGTACGAATCATTCACTCTAAACTAAGGTAGTGATATGACTCGTCTCTCATAGTATGATTCGTCTCATACTTTGAATGTGAAAGAATAGAAAACTCTTGTATGGAAAACATTCAACAATCACAGAAAGCCGAATATTTGAAGAAATAATGGAAAATATATATATGAAACTTCTAAAATACCGTACAAGTGTTCAAACATTTACATAATTGAAAATCAAAAAGAAAAACCTATTACATGGCTAGGGTTTCTTCAAAACCCTAGAAAAGGAGACTAGCCACTCATGGAGGAGTGGAAGGAGGTAGGTGGAGAAGAAGCCACCATGGGAGACATGCTTGAAGCTTCAAGTTCCTTTTCCTTTTTAAACCCTAGCCTCTCTCTTTTGTCAAAACAAGTTCAGAACCCTATTCCAGCCTTTTCCTTGCCTTTTTATACTTCTGATCTCTTCCAAATAGATTTAAAACGTTAGGTACATTTTCCCAGAAAAAGTCAACGCACGTGCGGGAAAGTCAACGCATGTGCGGGAAAGTCAACTCTCTCCAAATTTTGTCTTTTTGCCCATTTTATGCTCCGACTATGTACAACCTAATTGACATTCAACACACATAAAAGTATACAGTTTGACCAGCAAGTGAAGTTAAGAGATTCTAATTAACGGCCTCAATGATGTACAATTCGGCCTTAATCAGGTCTACTAGAGTACTTTGGAAAAGATGGCAAGCAATGCCTAGAACATGGGAAATCTATCCAGTTTTTGAGAGACTTGCATGATGAAGTTACTTTGTCTTTTTTTGCTGATAAAAAAAAAAGTTACTTTCTCTATCTCCCTCTCTCACATGTTTATAAGAAATCTGTTTTTTATTCGATCAACCAGACTTGGGACACATAACAAACCTTGAACATACAAGAAGACCCTGAATGCTCATTTAATGCAGTGGTCATTTATTTATTTATTTATTTTACAATTCACTAATCATAGTTGTTAGACTTATTTATTTTGATGATTTATTTAATTATGTTTTTAATTTATTTGGAAGAGAAAAATAGAATCAAAATATTTTGATGATTTATTTAAAAGAGAAAAATAGAATCAAAATTTATTTTGTCTCATTATTTCTCACCTAAACCTTTATCCTAAATGTTGTTAGAATGTATTTAATATTTGATTAAATCAGGAGTTCAAACAGCCCAAAAACAGAGGTTCAAACAACCCAGTACAACAGCAGTTCAAAAGGTTCAAAAGATTCAAGTGAAAGATATTCAAATTTGTAATGATGGAGTAGAAAATATTCAAATTAGTAATGATGTACTACAACGGCTATAAACGGTTATAAATTCAAATGAATACAACGGCTATAAACGGCTATAATTTTCATTATATATACCAAAGCCTATAATGTAAACAAGTGACAAAAAAATCAGAAAATATTCTTTGATCTATAATCACTCACATCTATTCTCTGAAAAATTCTCTGAGAAGTGTTCTTCAATTTTTGTTTACATCTTCTCTCAAAAATTATACACTGAGACTTATAGCTTTAAGCCTATCTTTCCTGTGTGAGGTTTACATAAAAACCAGAGCTTCATTTTGTATATCCATCTGTGAGAGATATTTATTGTAAGCTTTCTTTGAAAGATAGAATACCATTTCATCTTGTAAAAGTGTTGCAAACACTGTGTTCTTGAAATCTTGAAAGTGATTGTAAATCACCTAAGATTTGCAAGGGTTTGGGCTTATGAAGTCTGTGTAAAATCTATGGAAGATTGCTCCATGTTTATGAGATTGCTAGCACCCCTGTGAAGTTAAAAGATAGTGGGAAATCTCAAGTGAAGCTTGAGGAGTGGATGCAGGCTTGGTTGAAGCCGAACCACTATAAATCTGTTTGTCTCCTCTTCCCTAATCTCTTTACTTTCCTACTACTGCTATATCTATCTAATATTCATGTGTTAATCATGTGATTTACCCTGTATGTTAGTTATACTTCATTGTTATTTTGCTTGATCATTTAGTGCTAAGTTCATCATTGAGCTTGTTAATAATTTGTTGTACTAGTAGTTAATTTTATTGGGGTATTATTAATTTTAATTTGTAGAAACCTAATTCACCCCCTCTTAAGTTGCTTTTTGGGTAACAATAGCATTGTGTTTTGGTACTTGATGTTCATAATAATAATTATAATCTATACATCTTTTGAACTTTTTGCAGCTATTGTGCTTGGCGTTTGCTCATTAATTATGACTACAAGTTAGAAGTAACCATATCCGCTAAAGATTTTGCATTGTCAATGGTTGCATCTGCTAGCTTGCGGCATGTAAACAAGTTTATTGATTGTGTTGAAGAATTAAACAATGAACCAAATCTCAGAGACATACACATTACATTCGAAGAATTCAACAATTTGGCTGAGCTTCGTAAAAAGTTACGCCCCTTGTCTCTCGCAATCTTTAGTCATGGGAAAGTGAATGGGCTCTTGACAAAGCCTGATTTCCAAAGATATGCATATCATGTAATAAACTTACTATGCACTTTTCTCTTTTCCCAATCAATTGAGCATATTTCATAACTGATATTAACAGAGTTAGTATGTTTGGTTGCAAGGTTTGTGGTATCTCTCTCCCAGAGAATGTGGTGGATATGATATTTTATGTGTTCGACACTAATCATGATGGGAGTTTGAGCTCGGATGAGTTTTTAAGAGTATTACAAAGACCGGAAAGAGACGTCGCACTACTGAGGGAAGCGGGATTCATGGGATTGTTTTCGTGGTGGTTGGAGTGTACAAATAATTGCTCTTATTCAAAGATGCTACTTTAAGTTTGTCTTTTGCTAATGAATGATGATATCACTTGAAATTGAAAAAAAATGATTTATTTTTTTATGTGGCTTTCCACACACAGACACACAAAGAGGAAAAAAAACAACTGTACAACAGGAAACATAGGTTTGCTTTGCAATTGAGAGGGCACTTGGAGGACTTTTCTTCAAATCTGACTAATTTGTGATTAAGGTTTTGAATTCTTAATAAATTTTGTAATTTTCCAATTGTTTGCTGCATTATTTAGCTTTTTTGTTATGATTTGAAACTCAATTGTATTAGATTTTTTTGTTTTGTTTTGTTTTTTTTTTGGATTTTTTTTTCCAGATTGGGTGGCAAATGATAATGATGACACTAGTGATTATTTAGTGAACGAAACTGTACATGTAAATATTTTTTTTTTATTACTCAATTGTTTTGTAAAATATTGTTTGAACATAAATATTTGTTTATCTATCACTATAATCAATGTATGTGTTTAGTTTTAAAAAAAGTTCTTACGATGAAAAAAATAAATCTATCTCTGTATTAAAAAATGCTACGCCTTCTAGCTGATGAATGATGATATTACTTGAAATTTAATAATAAAGGATTTATTTTATGTGTTTTTCCACTTTGGATACTGGGGGGAAAAAAAAAAGAAGAAGAACAAAAACAAAAACAACAACAACAACAACAACAACAACAACAACAACAACAACAACAACTGCCACTGTACAGTAGGACACATTGAGAGGGCACTTGGATGACCTTTCTTCAAATCTGATTAATTTATGATGAAGGTATTGAATTCTTAACTTTTTTTGTAATTTTCAATTTATTTGCTGCAATATTTAGTTTTCCAGTTATGATTTAAAACTCAATTGTATTAGATGTTTTTATTTGCCGATTGGGTGGCAAGTGATGATGGTGAGTGAATGAGATTGTACAATTGGTCTCTGTATTATGTTATGTTTGTAAATACTTTTCTTTATTTTCTTTTTTTTTCTTTTCTATTAGTAAATTGTTCTGTAAAATATTTGTTGAACATTAATATTTATTTGTCCATCTACAGAGATGTTACATTACTCTTTATATCAAGTTATGTGTTTAGTGTATATAAAAGTTCAACTTCTGCTGAAAATATTGTATTGCAGTATATTCTTTGGAAAAATTCTTTGAATTCTAGCCAAAAAATAAATAAATAAAAATAATTTTCAAATTTATGAGGCTATGTATCAAGCCATCTATTAACCTTGATAGCCAACCAATAATGTAGCTGTAGTTAGATTGCCACTAAGCCTGTTGATTTTGAATTTGGATAGAGATTTAAAAAAAGAATGGAAACATTGATTGTCAATAAAATACAAATTACTATTTTTTTATTTCCCTTTCTCTTTTCAAATTTCTATTCAAATTCATAATAAACATTGACATTGTTTCATGGATTCAATTCTAGTAGTTAAGACATTATGAATGTAAAAAAGTAGCAATAGATTTCAAGTCCCACTTATAACGTACGTCAACCTTGAACATGAGTTGCAAATTACATAGTAGTTTTTATAGAGTAATGATATAGGAACAAAACAGAGAATTTTCATACATCAACGAGTTTTGATTGCAGAAACCAAATATGATACATGCTTGGAATTCTTCACCTTCTTGTTGATGCTAACTAATAAAAAAGCTGATCACTTTGCTTGCCAAAAATGCCATGGCAATATGTTGAAGAGATGAGATCCACAAGGAGGGGGAACTGTAAGGACACGAAAGAAGTGATTGGTAGACATGCTAATCCAGTCACTGGAATAAGTATCCATGCCCTATTGTCGCCAAACACAAGATAAAGTGTGGAACTAAATGCTATGATCATCATTGTTATGGAGAGGAATAGGGTAACAAGGCCGATTATCAACCTCTTAGGCAAAACATAAAGAAAATCACCTTCTGCATAGCGAGAAGTGAGGATGGACAAGAACATCAATAGAGAAGTGGTGGATGTGAATAAGGAGATTGCATCCGAAATGATAAAGACAACAAACACTTTTTCTTTTGAGAAAATTGGGAGGCCACTTGTGCCATTGTTGCCACCTGGAACAGTGATTGCAGCTACAAATCCTATGGTCGCAATAAGTGTTGCCGCTATTGTGCATGAGTTTGCAGTGTCTTTCATCCATTTTTCTCCTTGTCCAACTAATTTTTTGTGTTCTCTAGTAAATATCATTGAAGGAATTTCACCATTTTTGTTTGGAAGCTCTTTGTGATAGGGACTTACTAACTTCTCCACTTCCTGTATGATAGCCATAGATTTCAAATTGTGGCATGATTCTTCAATAAGGTCCAATACTAAATTTTGAAATTTAAATTTGACCTAAACTTTGTACTATGCTTTTACGAACTTTAATGGTATGATAATCAATTTGGGTGACAAATTTTGAATAACATTTGTTTTATACCAATGCGTTGGTGACACATCAAATATCCAAAATTTATTACCCAAGTTTGATTACCATAGCATTATTGTAAACAAATAATTAATGGAATATTATAATGGAATATATTTATTACCTTAAACCATTGTAACTCACGTTGCATTTGCAAAGCTGCACCGGGAACAAGATTGAGTTTGTCATGAGGCGCCACTCGTCCAACCAAGTGCAACATAGAGTCCATATTATTATCCACCTTTGCCATCACAATTTGTTTATATCCACTCATTTGATATATGAGGTTGAAAACCTTTTCACAACGGTACAGAATTGCTATTCGAAATATGTTATGTTGATCTTTATCCATTAACCAAACTTCTTCAGGAAATAATTCAATAATCTCTTCAACAACCTCATGAATCCCTAACATTGCAGCTATCTGGATTAGATTACTGCAAAGTGACTCATAAGCATTTGAGTCATTTGAAGATCTAATTTTCTCACTCATGCATTTGACTAGCTGAATTGCTTGAAGATGCATCAATTTTTGCTTTTGGATGTGTTTTATGTGAGGCACTACAACAATACAATTCTCATAGATGTAAATTTTAGTTGAAAGTGTATAATCAAAAAAGAACAAGAATTGAATCGATGTATAATTTAACCAATTTGTATATCTTGTGAATTACCTAATAATTCAAGGACTTTCCAAAGCGTGGTTTGTAATTTTTGGCTTGCTGTATATAGCAACCCCGGTCTTTTCCCATTTGATTATTGTATCCGGACTTAGATTCCGTAGATTCTATCTTTGTGTAATTGTTGTTGTCGTCCTATATTTTCTTATTTGGAGTTATAGGATGGGTTGGGCAGGTTTGGAGCAGGTTGGTTGATCTTAGGAACCAAAACTAGTTGCCCAGATTTTGGCTTGTCCGCTCGAGCGGGGAGTTTGACGCTCGAGCGAGGACTTGTTGTTGCTTGTCCGCTCGAGCGGAAGTTTTGGCGCTCGAGCGGGAAAAACACCCATCCAATATTTCTAGTGCAGGGTTGGACGCTCGAGCGGGAGTTGGGCCGCTCGAGCGTAAGTGTGTGAGTGCCGCTCGAGCGGGAAGTTGGGAGCTCGAGCGGGGACCTGCTGTGTCGAGATGCTGGGAGCGTGCATCCGCCGCTCGAGCGTGGGATTGTCCGCTCGAGCGGGAGTCTGTGAGTGTCCGCTCGAGCGTAGATTTGTCCGCTCGAGCGGAGAGACGGGGTATAAAATCGTATTTTAGCGTTTTTAAAGCAGTTTTTCATCTTCTTTCAGATTCCAAACCCTAGTTTACGAGTTCTCTCTCTCCCAACTCACCTTCTCTCCTAAGATTGATCTATCTAGAGTGTGTTTCTACCCTAATTCCTTCATTAAAAAGGTAGAGTGAGTCGAGGGCTTTCATTTAACCTGAACAGTTTTGGATTTGGAGCACTTTGGAGTTTGGGCATCATCTTCATCTTCTTCTTTTTGAGTTGTTTCTTCGAGGTAGGGAATTTCTACTCCATTTATACGTTTTAATCCTAAGTGGTGGTATTTTGGTATGTGGGGGTAGTTTTGGTAATTTTGGGAGAAACCTTAGGGTTTGTCGTAGATTAATTGATATAATTAATTTAAGGGAATATTGTGATATTGGGTTTAATTCATGAGATTGGGGAATTTAGTGATTTAACTGTGTAATTGGGTAGTTTAAATACTTACCTATGAAAATGATGAAATTTCATTGTGTTGTTATATGTATTTCTTGTTTAGAAATAATTGTTTTGGGCTATCGGTGGAGGATAGCCATTGATTGTTGTAGACCTTGCATGCGGCTTAGGTATAACTGAAATTGAGTCATTTATTTGACTGTGAATTAATACAGAACATTCGTGCATTGACTATGTGTTGTATATGGCAAGTATTGATTATGTTGCATATGCATTTGGTTTTGGAGGAGATAGGGGATGAACTCCACGGTTTAGGGGAAGATAGGGGATGGACCTCTAAACCGGATTTGTTGGGAGGAGATAGGGGATGGACTCCAGTAGCATCACATATGTGTGTGCTTATTGATAATAGAAATATTTCTATTTGTTGTTGATATGATACATTACCACCATGTGTATCAGTTGGGAAGTATGGAAGTGGATTTGATCGAGATTGTTATAACACCAGTATGTGTGTTTATTTTGTTATAAGAAAGGTTTAACCTGATTTGTTATCCTTGTTGAGTTGTTTGGCCAGGTTCTGAGCCATGTCTGTATAAATGGAAAGTGTATTGTGTCATAGACCATGTGTCAGAGACAATGTAGACATTCGTGTCATAAAATTGTAAATTGATTATTTTGAGTTAACCATGTATCGGGTGCTACTGCTTTAGTTAATTCTTATGCTTGGTTTAGTATTTCTCTACTGGGCTGTGGCTCACCCTATATGGGAACTTCATTTTCAGGTTCAGGTGGTTCACTACCTCCAAAGACTTAGCTTGTGAGGATTTGGACTTGAAGACTTGCTTTATTTGCTTTATTTGTTTTATTTGAACTATGTAAACATTCAAGCCTAGGGCTTTATTTGATTTGAGTTAGAACTCATGGAATTGTGTCCAAGTGTTGGCTTGGCAAGATGTAAGCCCGTAGGGCATTTATTTTAATGTTTTATTTCGTAATACTCTGATGATTGAAATAATATAATGTTTTCTTTTAATGATGCATGTTATATATATATATTATGGGCTTAATTTTGAGGGCGTTACAACTTGGTATCAGAGCGTACCGGGTTCGAAAACTTTGGGTACGTGGGAAGTGATTAGAATCACAATGGGTTCGTCTCGTTTGATAGAGACTTAGTGTAATGATTATATGCTTATATGATAACATGTTTGTGTGACTATGTGGGTATGGAATGTAGTTTCTAGGATGTTGATTGGACCCTTGAGTCTCTGAAAGTCTTGTTGGAAAGGCACTTGATCAATGTTGTTTCCAACCGGAACTTTAGTGACGCCTCGGGACTGTCATTATCCAGGAATGAAATTCGTAGGTGCTTATGTGATTATGTGCTTACGTGGTGTGATTTATTGTTGTCCAATGTATTAGGACGCGAGTGTTATAGTTTTGGCACATTATTTAGAGTGCTAACGTCTTTGTTTCTTTTATTAGGATGTCAGGACGAGGACAAGGACGTGGTAGGCGTGGTAGACAGGTTAGGCAGGAAGTGCCTATACCGGAGGAGGTTCCGGCAGTGCAGGAGGGTGTTGGCCAGGCCAATGTGGCCGAGCCAGTAGGACAGCAGGTTATGGGCGCTTTGGCCCAAGAGATAGCAGGAGCTTTTAGGGAGTCAGTGGGCATTCTTAGGGCTCAGAATCAGGCTCAGGTTGTTGTGGTAGATACAGGACCTTCTTTTCTGAAGAGGGAATTCTTCCGGTCTCACCCGGACGAGTTTTTAGGTGACCCTAGCGAGCCGCTTAAGGCAGACGAATGGCTCGAACAGACAACGAAAACGTTTGAGATGCTAGGCATCGAAGACGAGGCATTGAAGGTGACCTTGGCATCTTTCCAGCTGAAGGGGGATGCGGGTCAGTGGTGGAAGTTCACCAAGGGTCGTATTGGAGGTACTTGGAAGGCTTTTGTTGATGCTTTTCAGGAGAAGTACTTGTCTCCAGCTGTTCAGGAGAAGTTGAGAGATCAGTTCCGCCATCTTGAGCAAAACAGTTTATCAGTGGCGGAGTTTGAGGCGGCATTCACTAGTTTGTCCAGGTTTGCACCTGAGTTGGTGGCGACTGAGGAGCGTCGTTGCATTGAGTTTGAGAAGAAGTTGAGGCGTGGCCTCATGCTGAGAATTGTCGGGTCTATGATTCGGGATTTTGGGCGTTTGGTTGATGCAGCAGCCCATACTGAGATTATGATGCATGAAGAGGGGGAAAGGCAGAAAGGCTCCAAGAGGAGTCAGGATGGCCAGAGTGATGGCAGGAGGCAGAGAGGTTTCACTCCTCAGCAGCCTCAGAGTAGTTTTTCTAGATCCACTTTTCCAGTGCCGAGTGCTAGTTCTGGGAAAGGCAGTCAGGGAGACATTACCTGTTTCAAGTGTGGCCAGCTGGGCCACAAGTCTCCAGTTTGTCCTCAGATGGGAGGAGTGCAGAGAGCAGCATCTTCTTCGGCTCAATCTCAGAGCCAGAGTCAGGGTAGAGGCCAACCGCTCTCTTGTTTTCAGTGTGGTCAGCCAGGGCACATGAAGAGGTTTTGCCCACAGCTGGGTGGCACTTCTGGTGCATCTGGTTCGAGGCAGACTCAGAGTCAGCTGCCTGCTCAGTCAGTTCAGGCCTCGAGGGCCAATCAGGGGGCTTCTTCGTCCCAGTCTGTGCAGCAATCCTATGCTCCGAGGGGTGAGCAGGTTGATCAGAGGTCGTCTGGGCGCGTGTATGCTGTTACCGCGTAGGATCTTGTACCGGCTCCGTCGGTTGTGAGAGGTACCTTCTTGTTTTGCAATTCAGTTGCTAGTGTTTTGATTGATACGGGTGCATCTCATTCCTTTGTGTCTGCTGCATTTGCATCTATTTTGGAGTTGGAGTTAGCACAGTTAGCATCTCCTATTTGTGTAG
The DNA here is from genome assembly GCA_036172215.1 of Camellia granthamiana. Classification (NCBI taxonomy): domain Eukaryota; kingdom Viridiplantae; phylum Streptophyta; class Magnoliopsida; order Ericales; family Theaceae; genus Camellia; species Camellia granthamiana. Next base: position 246,901 of record JAXFYN010000086.1, read on the forward strand.
TGTCACCTCTTGGGGGTGAATTGATCTTGAAACAAGGTGTTAGGGGTTGTGATATAGAGGTCGATGATCATAGAATCCCTTTTTCTTTTGTGGTTATGCCCATGAAGGGCTTCGATGTTATTTTGGGTATGGACTGGTTATCGTCATACCGGGCATTTATTGATTGCTACCATCAGAGGGTCACTTGTTGTACCGTTAGCGGAGAACGTTTTCATTTTCTGGGGGACCGGGTTGGTAGTGGGTTACCACCGGGGTATGATCCGCGAGGGCGGAGTGAGCTTAGTGGTCTACTTGCTAGCTTTGAGAGTGGTGAGTGTGATGAGACCCAGATTGTGTTGCCGAGGGTGGTTTGTGAGTTTTCGGATGTCTTTCCCGAGGATCTTGTTAGTTTGCCACCTCATCGAGAGATTGAATTCTCTATTGATTTAGTGCCCGGCACGGCACCGATTTCTATGGCACCTTACCGTTTTGCCCCAGCCGAGTTAGTTGAGTTGAAGGTTCAACTCCAGGAGTTGCTAGATAAGGGCTATATACGTCCTAGTGTTTCGCCGTGGGGAGCACCGGCCCTCTTTGCTAAGAAGAAAGGTGGTGCTCTGAGACTGTGTATCGATTACAGGAAATTGAATTGGGCTACGGTTAAGAATAAGTATCCTATGCCCCGTATAGATGATTTGTTTGACCAGTTGAAGGGTTCCCGTTGTTTCTCTAAGATAGACTTGAGATCGGGTTATCATCAGTTGAGAGTCAGGGAGGAGGATATTCCGAAGACGGCATTCCGTACACGGTATGGCCACTATGAGTTTCTGGTGATGCCGTTTGGGCTCACCAATGCACCGGCAGTGTTTATGGATTTGATGTACCGGATCTTCCGGGAATTCTTAGATCGCTTTGTGGTCGTCTTCGTGGACGACATTCTGATTTATTCACCTTCAGAGGAGGAGCACGAGGAACACTTGAGAGTGGTGCTTGAGTTACTTAGAGCCCATAAGCTATATGCTAAGTTTGGGAAATGTGAGTTTTGGCTTGAAGAGGTGAAGTTCTTAGGCCATGTAGTTTCTGGGGAAGGGGTGTCTGTTGATACATCCAAGACTGAGGCAGTGCAAGATTGGGCACAGCCTAAGAGTGTGTTTGAGATCCGCAGTTTTCTGGGATTAGCTGTGTATTACCGTCGGTTTGTGAAAGATTTCTCCAGGCTAGCTTCACCTTTGACTAGACTGACTCGGAAGGGAGTCAAATTTGTATGGAGTGAGCCTTGTGAAAAGTCGTTTCAAGAGTTGAAGGTTAGATTGACCACCGCTCCGGTCTTGATTATTCCGGAGAGAGGGTTGGGTTATGCAGTCTATTGTGACGCCTCACAAGAGGGTCTGGGTTGTGTGTTGATGCAAGAGGGGAAAGTGGTTGCCTATGGCTCACGTCAATTGAAAATTCATGAGAAGAATTACCCTACGCATGATCTAGAGTTAGTAGCTGTGATATTTGCCTTGAAAATTTGGAGGCATTATCTTTATGGTGAGAGATTCGAGGTGTTCTCGGATCATAAGAGTCTGAAATATCTGTTTACACAGAAAGACTTGAATTTGAGGCAGAGGAGGTGGATGGAATTTATTGAGGATTATGATTTCGAGTTGCACTATCATCCGGGGAAGGCCAATGTTGTGGCCGATGCCCTTAGCAGGAAATCTGTTGGTGACATAGCTAGTATAGCCATCCGAGAGTGGGAGATGTTGGGCGCACTTGGGGAGTTTGATTTGCTTCTGGGTGAATCCGTTGAGGCTGCGGCCTTGTTTTCTGTTGTTGCGCAGCCTACGCTTGTGACTTGAGTTTTAGAGGCTCAGAGGGGTGATCTTGAGGTAGAATCTCTCCGAGAGAAGATTTCCAGTGGGAAGGTTGAGAAGGGTTTGACGGTGTATCCCGACCTGAGTGTGAGATACCAAGACCGTTTGTTTGTGCCAGAGTCTTGCCGAGAGGAGGTACTTCGAGAGTTTCATCATTCGCGCCTTGCGGTGCATCCGGGAGGCACTAAAATGTATCGGGATTTGGGTCGCCAATTTTAGTGGCAAGGTATGAAGAGAGATGTGGCAGCTTTCGTGTCTAAGTGCCTTACTTGTCAGCAAGTGAAGGCCGAGCATCAGAGGCCAGCGGGTTTGTTGCAACCCTTGCCTATTGCCGAGTGGAAGTGGGAACATGTCACTATGGACTTCGTTGTGGGTCTTCCGAGAACTCAGCGGGGTAGTGATGCTATTTGGGTGGTTGTAGACCGGTTGACTAAGTCGGCGCACTTCATTCCTATGCGCGTTAGAGATTCAGTAGATCATCTGGCCGACTTATATATTCGGGACATAGTGAGGTTGCACGGGGTCCCAGTGACGATCGTCTCAGATAGAGATCCTCGTTTCACTGCCAGGTTGTGGCAGAGTTTGCAGAGTGCTTTAGGCACTAAGTTGGCATTTAGCACGGCTTATCATCCTCAGACTGACGGGCAGTCCGAGCGTACTATTCAGATCCTTGAGGATATGCTTCGGGGTTGTGTTCTCGACTTTAGTGGATCGTGGGAGAGGCACTTGCCGTTAGTGGAGTTTGCCTACAACAACAGTTTTCAGTCTAGTATCGGTATGGCACCGTTTGAGGCCTTGTATGGCCGACCGTGTAGGTCTCCAGTTTGTTGGGCCGAGGTGGGTGATACACCTCTGTTGGGTCCGGAGTTGGTGAGGGAAACGACGGAGAAGGTTGAGCTTATCCGTAGGAGGCTTGTTACAGCCCAGAGTCGTCAGAAATCTTATGCCGACCGTAGGAGGAGACCTTTGGTGTTTGAGGTGGGTGATCATGTCTTTCTGAAGATATCACCTAGGCGAGGTTTGATGAGGTTTGGGAAGAGCGGGAAGTTGTCCCCTCGATTCATTGGTCCCTTTGAGATCCTTGAGAGGATTGGCGAGGCTGCTTATCGTTTAGCTTTGCCACCGCAGTTATCCGGAGTTCATGACGTGTTTCATGTGAGTATGCTTCGGAAGTATGAGCCGGATCCATCGCATGTATTGGATTGGACCGACTTAGTTGTTGATGAGGATGTCTCATATGAGGAGAGACCAATTCGGGTCTTGGATAGGCGGGATCAAGTTTTGCGAGGCAAAACCATCCCTTTGGTGAAAGTTCTGTGGAAGCATCACGGAGTGGAGGAAGCCACTTGGGAACGTGAGTTGGAAGTCCGTGAGAAATATCCGGATATGTTTATTGATTTGTAATTCTTGTATTTAGATTATATAATGTTGTGGAACTTGAGAATTTTATATATGTCTTAAGTTGGAAAACATTGAGAATGTTTTGGTTTAATGTTAACATTTGAAACTTGCCTTTTATGGAAGTGGAATATAACATTTATATATTGAATGTGTTGTTTATATCATGAGATTGAATATGATATGGAAATTGTTAACATTGAAAGGAATAATGCATAATATTGATGCAGGTTGGAATATATGTTGATTTATACATATTGTGAGATGCCTCTTGATAAGAGATGAAGTGACCGGGATTGGGTCAAGTTGTTATTTATTGTTTTATAATATCATTGGGAATTGAGAAAACTTGTTTTTTGAAAACTTATGCTTAATTTCGGGGACGAAATTCTTTTAAGAGGGGGAGGTTATAGCGACCCCGGTCTTTTCCCATTTGATTATTGTACCTGGACTTATGTTCCGTGGATTCCATTGTCATATTATTGTTGCTGTCATCCTTTAACGTCATTGTTTGAGTCTTAGGATGTGTTAGACTTGTTTCGAGTGGGTGGTTTGAGTCTGGGTTCAAATCCCAGATTTTTGAAATTTTGGCCGTTCCGCTCGAGCGGACATTCTTGCGCTCGAGCGGAGATTGCACACTTCCAGTATTTTTTTGAACCCTGCAAAACTTCTGCAGGTGTGATATCTACGCTCGAGCGGGCTTTCTGAGCTCGAGCGGGTTGAGCTCGAGCGGTCTTGTTGGCGCTCGAGCGGATAGTGCTTTTTGGTGAAGAGTTCTGGAGGTTGGAAAAGTGAGCTCGAGCGGACCTTCTTGCGCTCGAGCGGTTATTTTTGTGTCTTGGCGCTCGAGCGGACATTCTTGCGCTCGAGCGTAACATGTTTTCTCTTTGTTGGCGCTCGAGCGGTGTGTTCTACGCTCGAGCGGACCTGTCCAGTATAAAAACTCAGCAGCGGGTTTTTAATGAGTTTTTCAGCCCCTTTCAGATTCCAAACCCTAGTTTACAAGTTCTCTCTCTCCCAACTCACCTTCTCTCCTAGGATTGATCTATCTAGAGTGCGTTTCTACCCTAATTCCTTCATTAAAAAGGTAGAGTGAGTCGAGGGCTTTCATTTAATCTGAACAGTTTTGGATTTGGAGCACTTTGGAGTTTGGGCATCATCTTTATCTTCTTCTTTTTGAGTTGTTTCTTCGAGGTAGGGATTTCCTACTCCATTTATACGTTTTAATCCTAAGTGGTGGTATTTTGGTATGTGGGGGTAGTTTGGTAATTTTGGGAGAAACCTTAGGGTTTGTCATAGATTAATTGATATAATTAATTTAAGGGAATATTGTGATATTGGGTTTAATTCATGAGATTGGGGAATTTAGTGATTTAACTGTGTAATTGGGTAGTTTAAATACTTACCTATGAGAATGATGAAATTTCATTGTGTTGTTATATTTATTTCTTGTTTAGAAATAATTGTTTTGGGCTATCGGTGGAGGATAGCCATTGATTGTTGTAGACCTTGCATGCGGCTTAGGTATAACTGAAATTGAGTCATTTATTTGACTGTTGAGTTAATACAGAACATTCGTGTATTGATTATGTGTTGTATATGGCAAGTATTGATTATGTTGCATATGCATTTGGTTTTGGAGGAGATAGGGGATGAACTCCACGGTTTAGGGGAAGATAGGGGATGGACCTCTAAACCGGATTTATTGGGAGGAGATAGGGGATGGACTCCAGTAGCATCACATATGTGTGTGCTTATTGATAATAGAAATATTTCTATTTGTTGTTGATATGATACATCACCACCATGTGTATTAGTTGGGAAGTATGGAAGTGGATTTGATTGAGATTGTTATAACACCAGTATGTGTGTTTATTTTGTTATAAGAAAGGTTTAACCTGATTTGTTATCCTTGTTGAGTTGTTTGGCCAGGTTCTGAGCCATGTCTGTATAAATGGAAAGTGTATTGTGTCATAGACAATGTAGACATTCGTGTCATAAAATTGTAAATTGATTATTTTGTGTTAACCATGTATCGGGTGCTACTGCTTTAGTTAATTCTTATGCTTGGTTTAGTATTTCTCTACTGGGCTGTGGCTCACCCTATATGGGAACTTCATTTTCAGGTTCAGGTGGTTCACTACCTCCAAAGACTTAGCTTATGAGGATTTGGACTTGAAGACTTGCTTTATTTGTTTTATTTGTTTTATTTGAACTATGTAAACATTCAAGCCTAGGGCTTTATTTGATTTGAGTTAGAACTCATGGAATTGTGTCCAAGTGTTGGCTTGGCAAGATGTAAGCCCGTAGGGCATTTATTTTAATGTTTTATTTCGTAATACTCTGATGATTGAAATAATATAATGTTTTCTTTTAATGATGCATGTTAAATATATATATTGTGGGCTTAATTTTGAGGGCGTTACAGGTTGGCTCAGTTTAGATGATCCTGTTGTAAAGAAGCTTATGCTACTATACTTTTGATCTGGGTTATTAACGCATATGAGTATGGTTTGTTTGATGTGCATATAAGCACGGCTCTATGGACAAAGTTTTAAATTTTTGCTTCCGTTTGGCCCCTTTACTCTGACGAGTTATGTTTGTTTTGGTTTGAGGCCGTAGGTAATCACAGGATTACTGGCCGGTTATGTCCTTAACCCATAGGGGCGGGTTGGGGTCGTGACAGCAGTCCCATACTTTTCTTTACTATAAAGAGAAAGGAAGATGAGGTTTTCAGATCTCAATGATGAAAAAGAATAAGAGGAATGAGGGATAGGGGTCACAGGGATGGGAGAGGGGTGGTAGAGGGACAACGCGGCTGGGTAAGTGCTGGTTGCGGCAAGAGAAGAGGGAGGCTGCGACGGGAGGAAATAGATGTTGTGGAGTAGGCATTGATCGGCAGGAATGAGTAGCAACTGACGGCCAGCAGTGAATTAGCTAGAGTTAGGGTTTGCTAG
>JAXFYN010000086.1:253290-293099 GCA_036172215.1 Camellia granthamiana
CAACTTGCCTTTATTACTAATCATTGGATCAAACATATCAGACAGCTAGGATAATGTTAGATGGTAGTGGCCAATTTGCCTTTCCTTATGACCGTTAGATGGAGTTGATCGGATGCTCTCCTTCTTAACTACGCCCAGTCTATGTCTCTGCGCTTTCTGACATTCATTTCCATATGTTGGATTAAGATCTGATCTAGTGGTTCTCTTCATTCCAAACACCTCCTTTCCAGAAGGATATCTATTCCCTTAGCCATCTCTACGCGCCTGAGTCTGGGTCTCACTTGAGTTGATATTTCTTTGAGCCTAATGTATTTTTGGACTTTTGTCTTCTTATCTGGACTGAGACATACGGATTGGGTCTGGTCCCTTTTTTCTTTTTCTCCCCGCCCCCCCCCCCCCCCCCCCCCCCCCACACACACACACACACACACACAGGCATGACATGACTAAAATTATTTGTTTGCATTGCATAGTTCACAGCATGCATTTTAAAACAATTTTATTTACGGCAAATTACACCACCATCCCTTTAGATTTGAAGAAAATATAGTTAACCTCGCACTTTTCACATAATTGTACTAACTTTCTTTTTAATATAACTAAAACAACCAAAAAATAATGCAGACGGTGGATAAACATCGAAATAAACAAAAAAATAAATATATATTTTAGTAAAAAATAGATGATAATACATTTTTTCATACAACTAATGAATTACTGTTGAAAAAGGATTTAAGTGTTATGCAATGTAATTATGTAAAAGTTTTGTACTGGCTATATTTTTTTCTAAATTTCACTAAATATAATTTGTCTCACACTTCTGACATAATTACATTGATCTCCTTGTAATCTTAATTATTATAACACTTAGGCCAATTTTTGTTAGTAATTCATTAGTCGTATGGATAAAAATAAATAAATAAATAACATTGTCATCTCTTTTATATTAAAATATATATTTGCTTTTGTTTATTTCAGTGTTTGCCCACTATCTACATTAATTTGATCATTTTAACATTAATACAAGAGAAATCAATATAATTATGTCACATTTATAGGACTAATTATAATTTTCTTAAATCTTAATTTACAAAGGATATCAATGTAATCTTCATTAATATACCCTTATTCACATTACACTTGATAGCACAATGGAGCTAATATTATTAATTTGCATTGCATACATCATAATATTTTCTTAGAAAATAATTGGGTAAATTGCACTCACTTCTCTTAAAGTTTAGAGATAATATGGTTAGCCTCACACTTTTAATATAATTATACCGATTTTATTTTAGTTGGGCTAAAATGACATAAACTAATAGAGATGGTGGATAGATACTCAAATAAATGAAGATAATTATACATTCTAGTATAAACAGAAATTACAATATTATTTTTTTCAATCATACGTCTAACGAATTATTGATGAAAAATAGTCTAATTTAATTGTTATTTGAATTGAAACCTCAAAAGAGATTAATGTAACAATGTCAGAAGTGTAGGAGCTAATTTTATTTTTTTCAAACTTCAAGAGAGTTGAGTATAATTTACCCAAAATAATTATAGATGTACTCATAAACATATATATATATAATTATATTTTATAAAATTTATTGAATTGATCTGAATTCCTATAGTCACCAAACTTCATCCATATCATGCCCTTTATTTAAGTTGAATAATAAAGAATTCATAACAAACCTGAATTGCAGAAGTTTGCCCAACTGTACTGTTGTGTGATAACCTGAGAGTTGTTAACCGCGTACTCAATGTCACTTCTATGTTGGTATTGATCATCATAGTTTTCCAACCTCACAGGAACATCTTCAAAAAATATATATAAATATTAAGGTTATATGCAATTATGTTTGTATTTTATTTATTTTTTTATTTAAAGGAAAACACAATTGACAACTATTTTCATTTTTTTTTAAATTGTAGCAACGTTTAAAATTTCTAATTTTGTACAGAACAAAAAAATGTTTGACTCTTGTTTAGCGAGCATCTGGCCACCTTTCTCCTACGATCACTTCCCCATTGGCAACTTGAAAAATCTAGAAACCCCCTAGATGTTGATTGTGATTATGTAACAATTTTAAGCAGAATATAACAAATCCCAATCAAACAATCAAGAGAAAGAGACACAACGATTTTACGTGGAAAAACCACAATTGGACACCTCCAATTGTGATCAAAAAACCACGGGCAACAGTCACAAGAACAATCCACTAAGAAGATTTAAAGGAATTACACAAGTATACTCTCAATTATCTAGCGAATCCAAAACGCCTAATTGAACCAACCTCTATGTGCCTCTTCAACCCCATCTTCACCACGGAATTGTCTTTCTGATGAGCCACTCCAGAATCCAACGAAGCTTCAGGCTCGAATTCTTTAGAATCCACCGAAGAACAACTCTCTCTTTTGTATAACAAACAAAACATTTGATGTACTCTCTTTTAAACCATGGGTTGAATACTCAATGAAAACATCAAAGAAAACAAAATATCTCCAGATATAAACTTTAAGAACCACAAAGAAGATCTGAAGGAAAAATTAATGAGTAGTCTAGTTTTTAGAGAAAACCAACTACATATAGAAAATCCAAAGTAATCCTGTTTTTAGAAGAAAACCAACTTCTTAAAGGACTCCAAAGTAATCCTAGTTTTGGAAGAAAATCAACTTCTTAGAGAAATCCAAAGTAATCCTAGTTTGACCCAACATGTGAATTTAAAAAAATTACAACATTGGGCTTGATCCATGGAATTTGACAACAAATAGTCCTAACAATCTCTCCCTTTGTCAAATCCCGGACAAAACCATGCTAAAATAGTTTTCCTAACAAAAAACACTAAAACAATTTTCCAATCAAAACAAGAACAACACCACCAACTAGGAACCAGCACTTATAACCAAATCTCTTTACAAACTTATTTCTCAAGGTCATGATCTGCAAAACAACTATTAGTGCCACAATCTCCAAAACAACTATTAGTCCCACAAAAGTATATGAAAAAGCAATATAAGACTATCTTGAAACATGAGATAGAAAACATGAATAAAAAATGACTTGGAGATTTTAAGAACATGTAGCATGAAAACCTGAAAACTAAGACACGAGCACCTGACATATGGCATGAATACATGAAATCCTAAGACACATGTAAAACAACTTTCTCCCCCTTATTGTCACAAATTGACAAAGGAAGCTTATACAACAAAAGCAAGATCATAAACCACACAAGCAATGACTTGATAATGATTAACCAAACTCCCCCTCACTAAAAGCAACCACAAACACTGAAAGCAGTGAACAAGAAGAAAACGACAAAAATAATATGGTGGAGCAAGCAAGGAATTTCAGAGTTGTACCTTAAAACATACAAGATTATCTAAGAAGCACAATTACGTGAAAACACAATGTGCACAGCCTCTAGAAGATTCCTCATAAAGGAAAGTGATGCATTATGTGAAAAGCATAGATCCCATGATAAAAAGTGTGTGTGTGCCTCTTGGAGTTCGACAAACACTAGATTCAATCCTAGTAGTGATCTGAAAGTTGAACCTCCGACAAGAGAATCTAAGCACAACAAAGGAAAGTCAAACCACTAGGAATCAAGGTGTATTTGGTGAGTAAAAGCGGAGGCTCCTCCTCAATCAATGAATCTTTTTCTTTTTCTTTTTTTCACATTTTTTTTTCTCTTTTCTTTCTTTTGCACATTTTTTTTTCTTTCTTTTCTTTCTTGTGCACATTTTTTTTTCTTTCTTTTGCACACTCATCGGCGGCTGACACGCTCAAGAGTATGGAAACCGAACCAGAGAAGCATGGATATAATAAGGATAGCCTGGTTGGTGACTCTGAAGTAGCCTTGAAGTAGCCTTTTCCTCATGGCTGGATTACAAAGAATAGAGGGGAAAGCCATGGAGATGCAAAAAGATGGAAGATGGTTAAGAGACTCAACATCACCCATGATATGCTAGTATAGGCCAATTCCTCTAGAAAAGCAAAAGATACAATGCCAGAAATCCATAAAAAAATAATCACTAAGGCAGAAGACTCCAAAATTTGCTAATCCAAGAGTGTGTACAGAATGAGACATACTTATCAAAAAAGCACACACTCCAAAATGAGTAATGATCATAGAAAACACACACATATTACAGGTAATGGATATTCTCATCAATTCCAATATGCACCAAGGACTACTCAAAAATTTTAAGCTTGCAAAACCACACAAGAAAATCTTTTTGGTTTTTTTTTTTTTTTTTTCCAACAATAAAGCAAGGACAAAAAAAAAAAAAACATGCACACATTTTTTTTCCTTATTAAAAAAAACACATAGAGACCCAAAAAAACTAAAAAGAGTAAACACATTAACACAAGTCAAGTTTTCTCACCCAAATCTTTTTGGTCTTAACAAAATCAGATCTAGCGGTCTTGGTAAGTGACGTGGTGTTGTGAACACCCTCATGAATCTTGGTATTCCGCCTAGATATGTAAGTCGAATTTCTACCCTTTTGAGGCACTCTCCCATGCAACTTATAACAATAAGGGCAAATATGACCATGCATACCACAATGATGACAAATAAAAACAGGGTGTACCTTCTTTTCTTTTACCTTACCAACTCTAGGGAGTTTGAGAAGTCTTTCCTCTTGTTGAATCTTTTGTCCTCCCTTTCCTTAAGTTCTTGTATCATGAGATGTGGAAGTACTCTGTTTTTGCTCTCTCTTATCTCCAAAGCCAATGCCACTATTGTCTGAACAGATTTGTTGAGACCCAATGATATCCTCCAAAGTCTTTGATCCTTTGTTCCAAAGACCAATGGTAACCATGGCACACTTGAGCTCTTCCTCTTTCTTGATCATTAGTTTTTCCAAAGCAACTTGTGACATCTCGAGAGATTCAATCTTTTCTTCAAACATGGCATGGGTTTCCTGTAGCTCATTCCTCTCTGTCTCACAAGTCAACAGTTTTGCACAAAGAAGTTGTCGATCATCAACTATCTTGATGGCATTAATCCTGGCCTCGGAAATCTCCTCCTTAAGTTTGACATTCTCACATTCACATGCTTTGAGTTTTGTTGTGAGTTTGTCATTTAATTTGAATAACTTAAGAGACTCCTTATACAACTTTTTATAAGCTTGCTCAAGCTCTTCATTATCACTCTCCGAGGATTCATCATTAGTGGTATTCTCAACCGACCTCTTCGAAGACTCTGTTCGTCCTTCGGTTTCGGAAGCCGCCATGAAAGCAAGGAATTGCTTATCTCCCTCTTTGCCTTGATCATCATCGTTACTTTCGTCTTCATCAGATTCTGATTCATCATCCCAAGTAATAGCGAGGGCTTTCTTCTTCTTCAAACGAGTGGGGCATTCTGAAGTAAAGTGGCCAAATCCTTGGCATTCATAGCATTGGACACTTTCAAAGTTCCCTTGTATCTTTCCTTTTTCTTTCTTGGCTATAGGATTATTTTTGACTTTATCTTTGCCTTTGGATTTATGAGTATGAGCAGATTCCAAAAGATTAGGATTCTTTTTCAAAAAAGATTTTTTAAATTGTTTAACAAAAGCAGCCATAAATTTGGAATCTATCTCACAGTCCTCATCAAAATCCTCTACCACTTTATGAGCACTACTAAAAGCAACATCTTTTTGTTTCTTTTTGAAATTTCTATGTGCCTCATAAGTTTGGAGATTTCCAACCAACTGATCTAGCTTGAGGTTGTCAACATCTTGAGCCTTCTCAATAGCCGTAACTTTTGGTTGGAACCGATCGGGCAAGGATCTCAAAATTTTTCCTACAACTTTGGATTCTGGTATTTTTTTCACCTAAATTGAAGCTGGAATTTACAATGTCACTCAACTTCGCATAAAATTCATCAAAGGTCTCACTATCTTTCATTGAAAGGTTTTCGAAACTAGATGTGAGCCTTTGAAGTTTTGAGCGTTTAACAGAAGGAGTGCCCTCATGAATAGTTTGTAAGATATCCCAAGCCTCTTTTGCAACTTCACAATTACAAATACGGCTAAACTCTTCAAGTGTGATAGCGCAAAAGAGAGAATTGATAACTTTACTATTCCAGCTACTATTTTGGTAATCAGTTGTGTCCCACTTATCAATTGGTTTGGGGAAAGTTACTCCATCAACAGTGATTGTTGGTTCAGTCCACCCATTCATGACGGATTGCCAAACTTTTTCATCAATAGATTTTAAAAAAGATCACATCCGAGCTTTCCAAAAAGAATAATTGGATCCGTCAAGTAGGGGTGGTCGAACCATAGAATTACCCTCACGAATTAACTCCATTCTCACAAATCAAACAAGATCTCGTTCTAAAAGAAATTTTTTTTTTAAAAAAAATAGAGCGTTCTAAAAGAATATTTATTTTTTTTTAAAAAAAATAGAACGACCCGCTCTGATACCAATTGAAAAATCTAGAAACCCCCTAGATGTTGATTTGTGATTATGTAACAATTTTAAGCAGAATATAACAATCCCAATCAAACAATCAAGAGAAAGAGACACAACGATTTTACGTGAAAAAACCACAATTGGACACCTCCAATTGTGATAAAAAAACCACGGGCAACAGCCACAAAAACAATCCAATAAGAAGATTTAAAGGAATTACACAGGTATACTCTCAATTATCTAACGAATCCACAACGCCTAATTGAACCAACCTCTATGTGCCTCTTCCAACCCCATCTTCACCACGGAATTGTCTTTCTAATGAGCCACTCCAGAATCCACCGAAGCTTCAGGCTCGAATTCTTTAGAATCCACCGAAGAACAACTCTCTCTTTTGTATAACAAACAAAACCTTTGATGTACTCTCTTTTAAACCATGAGTTGAATACTCAATAAAAATATCAAAGAAAACTTAACAAAATATCTCCAGATATAAACCTTAAGAACCACAAAGAAGATCTGGAGGAAAAATTAATGAGTAGCCTAGTTTTGGGAGAAAACCAAGTATTTATAGAAAACCAAAAGTAATCCTAGATTTGGAAGAAAACCAACTCTTTGAGAAATCCAAAAGTAATCCTAGTTTTAGAAGAAAACTCACTTCTTACAGAAATCCTTATCAAACGGGATTGTCAAGAATTAAACCTAACACAACTCATGAAATATATTTTATATTCAGAAGGGCCTTGCTTGCTTGGGTAGATGAAAAGCATGATAACATACTTCAATTGTTAGATTTAGCACGCTCTTTCAGAATAAGTGTTTCGGACAGGTAGGTGGATAAGGTTGAGCATTCGGGGTTTTTTCATTTTATTTTTGTTTTTTTCTCTCTTTACCTTCTCCATGAATTTTCCTTGGATGCAACTGTTAAAAATGTGGAATAACATTTCCCTACGAACGTTGTATTTGCTTGGAAATTTGGAAGGGGATTTAAAAAAGAAAAAAAGAAAATGTAGGTAAAATATTAATAAAATATACATACATTCACTACTAAAAACAGGGCTTTTTGAGTCGGCAGAGTGCCGTCGCAAATAGTACATTTGCTGACACAAAAACGTTTTTGCGACGGCGTTTCGACGGCAACTCAAGGGTCGAAATTGGTGGGGTCGCAAATGTTTTTGAGTCGGCAATTTGCCGACGCAAAAGGTTTTATTTTTTTGTGACGGCATCGTGCCGACTCAAAAAGTGGTTCAATGTTTTAAGAAATTTAACCCATAATTTTCTTATGCGTCTCCCAAGTTTCGAACCCACAACCATTTGGAAGCTTTGACCGGACCCAAACTCTTCACTCTAAATCCACTTCGCCACTCTACCTCTTTCAGTTATTAATTGACATATTTATTATTTATAGTATATACACTCAATATTAATATAAAAGTATATCTATAAATATATATACATATAATTATAATTTCATTATTATGATATTCGAAAAAATTATCTTGATATACAAATAAATAAAGCAGAATGTGCTTAATTACATGTATCGCACAAATTAAATTTATTTATTTATTTATTTTTTATTTTTTATCGATCTGATTGATGTCTTAATATTAATTTATATTTAATTTTTTATTTAACATTAAATTATTTATTATCATTAAATTATTTTTATTTGACATTAAATTATTTAATTTAAATTTTTTATGCCTATATTAAATTATTTATTTAACATTAAATTATTTTTTATTTAATCTTTTATTTATTTAACATTAAATTTTTTATGCCTATATTAAATTATTTATTTAACATTAAATTATTTATTTAACATTAAATTATTTTTTATGTCTTAATATTAAATTATTTATTTAACATTAAATTATTTTTTATTTAACATTAAATTATTTTTTATTTAACATTAAATTATTTAATTTAAATTTTTTATGCCTATATACACTATTTTCTTCTTAATCCAATCACAACATATTTATATTTAATCTTTTAAATAAATTTTGTATAATTCTATTTCTACATATTTTTATTATCCAAATAAAAATAAAAATAAAAATAAAAATAAAATAAAATAATTAGAATCACTTTTAGTTTTATATTACTAATTCTCTTTTAATTTAACTATTATTTTTAATATCGAAATGAGTATTAAATATAATATATTTATTAAATATAATCAAGTAAATATATATATCTTGGTTATAAAATATATTTTTTGCTACGGCATTTGTTGCCGACACAAAAAGATGTAATTTTTTGCGTCGGCACAAATTTGCCGACTCAAAAGGTATATACCGACGCAAAAAGTATATCTTTTGAGTCGGTAAATACTACCGACTCAAATAATGCTATCAAATATTAGTTTTTTGTGTCGGCCAACGGTGCCGACTCAAAAGGTATGGTATTTGCGTCGGTAACTCTGTGCCGTCTCAAAAAGACTACCTTTTGCGACGGTAAAATTTGCCGACTCAAAAAAAACGGACTCAAAAGGCCTTGTTTTTAGTAGTGATTTCACCTAATTTTATACACTCTTTCTTTTCCCTTTCCAAATCCCTTCTTAAATTCCCCAACCAAATACAACGCTTTTGGCTGGTTAACTCAGTGGAAGAGTTTATCCGCTTCTACATTATTTTGTTACCGGAAAGACGAGTTTTGAAGGACCCGTGTGAGGCAACTTGTATGCTTTTAGAAGACGATATCAAAACACCTAATCACTCACTACTTTATTATGATTTCTCTTAGCAAGTGTGGTGTGATTGTCTAAATTGGTGGCACATGTAGCGGGTAATACCACCAAATTTTAAACATTTAGACCTTGTTTAATAGTGAAAAGATTAATAATTCCATGAATTAGTCAGATAAATATTTATTATGTATTTATTTTATTTTTTTTCTTTCATACTTGAAATTATGATCCTTATCCTCTCTTAATATTAAAAATTTACCAATTTTATCGGATTGAATATTTGCTATACATATAATCTGGTTAATAATTTGTAATCAAACATAAGATTCTGAGTCCATGGACTAATAATTTCAATCATATACTATAATCCTACAAATTAAATATGTCCTTAGTGCGTTGGTTTCGTGGTTTGGTTTTCAGATGTAAAAATATTAAGAAGGTAATTGGACCCGGTGAAAAGCCGAAAAGGACTGAGTGTTCAACTGTGAATTTTGGTGTTGGAGCAAGGTTGTTGAGCTGGTCAAGGTTCGCATTACTTTGTGGGTCAAGAAGTATTCTAATATTTCCTTCTATTTACGCTGTGTTTGGTTAGGGGGATTTGGGGAGGGACTTGGAAAGAGAAATGGAAAAGGTGTGTGAAACTAAGTGAAATACAGGCATATTTTGTTTACATTTCACCTATTTTTTCTATTTCTCTTTCCAAATCCCTCATCAAATCCCCCAACCAAACACAGTATTAGTGAATGCTTTCATTCATTCATTGGAAGGGGTTATGCAAATTGAAAATCAAATTAGCTTAGCAAAGTTTGAGGAGGCTTGATGTTTATCTTTGATCCTTTTGAGCAGCGTTGCTATTCATTTTTCTTGATTCGGCAAAAAGAAATTGTATTGATGTAATTTTCAGAAGTAAAAAAATGGTGTTTTTCGTTTTTCTTGATTAGAAAATATAAATTTTATTGATGTGATTTTCAAAGGTACAAAAACAGGTGCTTTTCTGTGTTGATTTCTCCTCCTAGCTGTGTTCCTTTTGTTTTGTTTTGTTTTGTTTTGTTTTGTTTTTTTCCTTTCTCTAGGATTCTTGTTTCTCTGTTTTGGTTGGGTTTCCTTTTCCTTGTTATGTGCTCCTGTTGATACAATCAACAGGCTTTTTTTTTTTTTTTTTTTGCTTTTTGTATTGGCTAGGGGCTATGTGTTAGTGTGGAAAAAATAAAACACAACAAATTAAGCAGAAATAATTAAAAATTACAGGAAATTGAACTAATTAGTATGTGATTTCAGATTATATAAAACGAATAAATAAAATATATTAACTAACAGAATAATCTATGAATCAAAAAATTAGAGTTTTCAAATAATCTGTAAGAATTTGAGAATCATATTGTCACGGTTTTAAAATTACCTTTTATCTTTAGTGAAAATGTCAACAATTCCAAGATAAAACTTAAAAGTGCACACTAGGTCCACTTCTAGTGCTCACCAACACTATAAACAAAATCACCAATTGAATTTCTCAAAGGTCAGATTCACAAAATTAATAGTGAAGTATTAATAATTCTATTAAATTAGTGTGGTATTCATTATTCAATTGGATTAATATCTATTAGATTAATAATCCTATCCCTACTACATTACTAATAATCCTATAAATTTGTTGGATCAATTATCCGTTGGATTAATAATCGTAAACCAAAATGTTAAAACAAACATAGGATAATTGGGCCCACGGATTAATAATCCCAATCCCATACTCTAATTCACCTAATCGAACATGCCAAAAAATAATATAACAATATAATGATATATATATATACGCACACTAGAATAATAAAGGCAAAGTTCTCTAACCGGACAACATGAATTTTGAAACTAGAAGAAGAATGAGAAAAGCTTATAATTGTTATGTTGCTGTTGTAGTCTATCACTAGAAGCTAGCACGGTATTTAATGACGGATTCTGAAATCAAACTTTGGGAACAAATACACATAATTTATTATTTTTAAAATTATCTTATTATTATTAGTATAACCTATATAGTTTTTATAATTTTCGAGAGTGCGACCAGAGCTGAACCCTCGACTTTTATATATATAGTGCAAGAAAGTGACACAAGTCAAACATCATAAATGGTGCTACGGTAATAAAATTGAGGTAATAAAATTGAGCGAAGAGTGATAAGCATATACGTAGGAATATAAAAGCTGAAGGATTCAATATAAATATATAAATAAGGCTATAAAACTAAGGAAATCCTTATGGTATGCAGCCTTAGGGGTACATACCATATACACCATACCACAAATTCACATAATACGTAATCTTATTACAAATTGACATGATAAAAAATATCGTAATCAAACGATAAACTTTTGTAAAATCAACTACAAAATTTTAGATATTTCGTAACGCTAATTTATGACAAAGTTACATATTTTGTGATTGATATTACAAAATTTTGTGATAAAATTGCGCCAATTTGTGATAGGGAGCATGTGATGGCCTGAGTCGTCGACCCGACTTGAATGTGCCTCCTCGGACTCACTGTTTCACTTTCAAATCCTTAAATAACGTATAAGATGACAATGTTGCGAATTCAAGCTTGTTTAGGGTGCGTTTGGTAACGTTTACGTTTTCAGTTTATATTTACAAAAAGTTTATAAATTGGTTTTTGTTTATTTTTAGAAAAACGTAAACTACAAACGCGTTTGGTAATTGACAAAATGTTTAAAAAATTTAAAAAATATAAAAATGAGTGAGAAATGGCAAGTGGTGGCAAGTGGCGGCGGAAGGCGGTGGTGGAAAGTGGCGACGGTGGGTGGTGGGTAGTTGGTGGTGGTGTGTGGTGGCAGGTGGGTGGTGGTGGTAGCTGGGTGGGTGACGGTGGCAGGTGGTGGGTGGTAGCGAGTGGGTGGTGGCGGCGGGTGGTGGTGGCAGGTGGGTGGCGGATGGCGGGTGGGTGGTGGTGGCGGGTGGTGATGGTGGGTGGGTGGGTGACGGTGGAGGGTGGTCGGTGGTAGCGAGTAGGTGGTGATGGGGGCGGGTGGTGGTAGCAAGTGGGTGGCGGATGACGGATGGTGGTGGGTGGTGATGGTAGGTGGGTGGGTGACTATGGTGGGTGGTGGGTGGTAGCGAGTGGGTGGTGGTGGTGGTGGTGGTGGCGGGTAGCGGGTGGTGGTGGATGGTGGCGGGTGGGTGGTGGTGGTGGGTGGGTGGGTGACGGTGGCGGGTGATGGGTGGTAGCGAGTGGGTGATGGTGGTGGTGGCGGGTGGTGGGTGGTGGTGGCAGGTGGGTGGTGGGTGGATGGGTGACGGTGGCGGGTGATGGGTGGTAGCGAGTGGGTGGTGGTGGTGGTGGTGGTGGTAGTAGTGGTGGTGGTGGCGGGTGGTGGTGGCAGGTGGGTGGCGGATGGCTGGTGGTAACGGGTGGGTGGTGGGTGGTGATGGTGGGTGGGTGGGTGACGGTGGCAGGTGGTGGGTGGTAGCGAGTAGGTGGTGGTGGTGGTGGTGGTGGTGGTGGTGGTAGCAGGTAGTGGTGGCAAGTGGGTGGTGGCGGGTGGTGGCGAGTAGGTAGCGGGTGGTGGTGGCGGTGGGTGGGTGGGTGACGGTGACGGGTGGTAGGTGGTAGTGAGTGGGTGGTGGTGGTGGTGGTGGGGGGTGGTGGGTGGTGTTGGCAAGTGGGTGGCGAGTGGGTGATGGGTGATGGTAGTGGTGGTGGTGGTGGTGGTGATGGTAGTGGTGGTGGTGGTGGTGGTGGTGGTGGTGGTGGTGGTGGGTGGCGGGTGGTGGTGGTGGCGGGTGGGTGGATGGTGGTGGATGGTGGTGGCAGGTGGGTGGTGAGTGGTGGTGCAAGTGGGCGGCGGGCGGTGGATGGTAGTAGCGGCTAGTGGTGGCAGGTGGGTGGTGAGTGGTGGTGGCAGGTGGGTGGTGGGTGGTGGTGGCGGAAGACGGTGGTGGAAAATGATGGCGGGTGGTGGCTAGTGTTGGGTGGTAAAAAAAAAAATTTGAAAATTCAAAACGAAAACACATTTTTTGTGTTTTCATTTTTTGGCCAAATTTATAAACTGAGACCATTGATTTATAAATCAAAAATTTTGCCAAACAAATTTTTATTTAAATTTTTAAAATTTTTATAAATATAAATAGAAAACTGAAAATGTAAGTGTTACCAAACGAGACCTTAACTTTCTTGATTTCCACATGCGTTAAAATTTTCGAATTTTCGGGCGAAAGGACGAAGCAAGCGTGGGAATGCCTTAGATCAATTTCGACCACCTGGGTAGTCCTGCACGTGTGGTAGATGGTCCACTTTTCCGGTGGAGTGCAGGGCCCCTATTGTTTTGCTAGATTGAAGGCCGCACTTGTGGCGAGATGGACCCGCATGTGCGGCGGGGAGGAGGCTGTCTAGATTTTGGGACTGCAAAGATCTGCACGTGTGGCAGGGGTTCCCGCACATGCAACCGGGTTCCGTTCGTGCGGCCAGTGGACCCAGCACGTACAGCAAAGTGTCCATTCTGTCGCGAATTTCACACCAATCACCCACAATTCTGATCTCTTCTCTCGTTCCCTCAGTTCCTTCTCTCTCTACATCTCAAAAACCTCTCCCTTCCCTCTACAACGATCATTTTTCTTCCTTCTCTCTTCAATCCACCATTATCCCTACATTCTTGTATACTACTTCTTAAGGCCAAAACAACGATCTCGGCGAGGGCTAAATTTTGATCAATGGAGATCAATTTCCGTTCGTCAAATTTTGGGGTATTCATTCTTCTTCTGTTCTACCCTTGAGGTGGGACTTCTCTAATCGTTTTTATTGTAATGTTATAGATAGGTATGTGGTCTATTTTATTGTATGAAAAATTAGGTATATTATAAAGATTTGTGAAATCTATATAGTGTTAACCTAGGGTTTGAGGTGTATTATGAAATTTTTATACTCATCCTTCATTTATGCAAGTATTGAGGTTGTTGATCATGTTAGTGTAAGAAAATGGTGAAATGTCCTAAAATTTGTGAAACCCTAATTTAGTGTAAAAATTAGTAAATAATGCTAGTTGATGAATGTTTGGAAATACCTATCTATGTGCGTTTTGAAGCATGTGGATATTTTAGAATGAAAATTCCTAATTTTCTAGGATTGTATGAATTGGGAGATTTGAGATTGTAATCACTTGAGAAATTAGAAATTAATTCTATTAATAAATGGGATAATGACGAGTATTGAGAATATGTAAATTGAGCAAATTGATGAGATTAGTGTTTGACATCATTGATAGGAATAAAAATTGAGAATATAAGGATTTGAAGTGTGAAAACACGGATATGTTGAAAATAATGAGAATCATAAATGATTTAGTAAATATTGTAAAAGATATGCTGTTGATTGAATTATGCGTTCAATATTATTTTATATTTGAATATATTGTTTAGACATCTATTTTGGCAGTCGGTGGAGGATTGCATTGTTTGATATGAAAATTAGGTAAATTGAAACCTTGCATGTTATGTAATTTTGTCGATTAGTACGTAAATGGAAATGATGTGGTTTATATCGAGGTATGTGATTAAAGTATTATAAAGAGGTTCAAATTTACTTCTAGTTAGCACCCAGTAAAGTGGATTGAGCTTCGAATGAGAGATCTCAATTTCCTTCCAGCTAGCACCTGGAAAAGTGATTTGCGCCTCTAATGATAGATTTCAAGTTCCTACCAACTAGCATGGTAAAGTAGATAGTAGTGGCTTAACGAAGCCAGAGTGTGTAATGTGATAGTACTGTTTTGTTTAAATACGTATGTGTTGTAATGGGTGCTCAATTGTCCTTTTGTACTTGTGGCAATAAAATGTGGGTGATAACTTTAGAGATATTACGTAGTAGTGATAGCTGGTTGTGATTCTAGTGGATTATATAACGTTAAAGATTGTTGAAATCATTCACGGTTCACTTAACATTGTAACTATTAAATTGTAATGTAGTTTTTGAGATTTCTTTAGGCCTTCCATCATAGTGGAATGGTGAATGCTTATTAAAAATGTTATTTTTAGAAAACATGCGAAATCGGTGATTCCTTCTTAATCATTATGGATGAAATGGTTAGAGTGGTACTTCGGGAATAGTCTATAATTTTTTAGATTTAAGAATGACTTTTGAGGAAAAGAAAAATTATATGTGTATTTTGGATGATGAAAAAGAGGACTTCATCTATATATGTATTACATGGAGCATTCGTGATCATGCACATGTATAGTAATATATTAAATTGAATTATTGGGAACTCTACTCATGTTCATCCCTCATTGTTGAATATATTTCTAAGTGCGAATATGAAATGTTTTATTTGAGTTGAGAAGCTTCTTGATGTTTTTCAACCACGGGCCTTCTACATGTAGACGCAATGCCGTTGTTGTATATTGGGGTTAAGCCATTTTTCACTTATGTAAATGTAAGTCTAAGGACACTTTTATCATTTGTAGTTATTGGTACATCATATGTATATATAAGAGGAAATTTCTATTATTAAATCTTATTATGATTATGGTTTCGGCATATTTATTTATAAAAATGATTAATGATAATAGATATGGTAATATAAATTGGATTCTAAAATACGAGACGTTACAATGCATATGATATGCACCCCTTAGGGTGCACACCATATGATTTCTCTAAAATTGAATAGCCATTAATTCCTTAACAAAACCAACGGTAATAATTTAATAAATTCACTTAACTCCATGATTATTCATTTGGTTCAAAACATGTAACATAAAATTGATTAGGAATATTGAAAACAAAATTAATATATAATATTTGAAAAGAATCATTAATTTGATTTTCAAAATTTAAAATATTTAAACACAAATGAAACCATAATTTATTTTATTAAAATATTCTAACACTATGCACATGATTAGCTTACATGTATGTACCAACCTAATTAAGATATGTTTATGCAGTTTGTTTAGTTCCTC
Source organism: Camellia granthamiana (assembly GCA_036172215.1). Lineage (NCBI taxonomy): Eukaryota > Viridiplantae > Streptophyta > Magnoliopsida > Ericales > Theaceae > Camellia > Camellia granthamiana. Next base: position 269,367 of record JAXFYN010000086.1, read on the forward strand.
GCCTTTTGTTTTCTTTTTTTTATTTGTTAAGATAATTGTATAAAAAAATAAAATCAAAGAAAATATCTGTGTATTGAATAATATTGTATAATATTGTGTTGAATTATTAGAATAGGTGGCCTATATATAAGACTTATATGGAGTGTTAATGAAGAAACCTTGAGAATAATAAAACCTATAAAAATATGGAAACCAAACAAATATGGAAACCAAACAAATATGGAAAATAATATATTTTAAATATGGGGTTCACATCTTACTCACAGCTAGCCATGGAGAGAGGAGGGTGGAACCCGGTGCTTAGAAGAAGAAGAGTAGAAAGAGTGGGCAATCAAAGCAGCATATCTATGGATATAGATGGGTTACATACCATCTTTGTAGATGAGATACCAAACTCTATGGATCCAAAAAGTTTGTTTACTTTATTCAGTAAGTTTGGAATAGTTAAGGACGTCTTTATTCCAACAAAAAGAAGACCAGTAATGAGCGCCCGTTTTGAATTTGTAAGGTATGACTACGAGGTTGTAGCAGACATGGCGGTGCAAAAGGCTGATGGTTTATGGTGTGACAATAAAGCTCTGAAGGTGAAGAATGCAGAATACAAAAAAGGAGAGCAGAAACAACCAGTGAGGAACATAGGAGGCCAGATGATGAGGCAGTACCAACAGTGGAATTTTGCACAGAAGAATGCAGAGTACAAAAAATGAGAGCAGAAACAACCCACAGTGAGGAACATAGGAGGCCGGATGATGAGGCAGTACCAACAGAGGAATTTTGCATAGAAGAATGCAAAGTACAAAAAAGGAAAGGAAAAACAACCCATAATGAGGAACAGAGGAGGCGAGATGATGAGGCAATACCGACAGAGGAACTCTACACAGCAAAAAATGGAGGCTGTAGAAAGAAGATCATATGCTGAAGCTGTTCAAAATTGAGGCATTCAGGAGAAGATGAAAGTAGTTGTAAAGGCTTATGAGACAGGAAATGGTTGGCTATATGAAAGTCTGATTGTGAAGTTGAAGAGTTTTTACTCATTCAATGAGTTTAAGGAGGCGTATGGAAAAAGAGACATGAAGGAGGTAAGAGTGCGAGATGGAGGTGGAAGGTTAGCATTACTAACATTCAAATCAGAGCAACATATGAAAGAAGCAAGACTATCTATTGAAGAGTAGATTTTTGATTGGTGTGAATCCATAATTGATTGGGAAAAAGGATGTATATCGCTCAAGAAAGATGTGTGTGGATTACTTGTGTGGTTGTTCCATTTAACTCGTGGAGTGTTAACACCTTTATAGATATTAGTAACCTATGGGGGGAAAGTTGTTCAATTTGATGAGAACATTATCAATCACAATTCCTTCCAGTATGGTAAGGTAAGAATACTTACAAATAGGTTTGAGTTCATCAATACAGTGATCAATGATGAATGTAATGGAAATTTATTCCCAGTTCGTGTGCGCGAAGATTTATCAGCATCAGTCACTCCATGTTTTTCTCAACAAAAAAACCAGGAGAGAGAGGATGTTGATTCCAAAACTCAGGAAGAGGTTGATCAACTGTCAAAAATGGTAATGGAGACGAGGATGATGAGAATGCAAATGCAGTGAAGGAGGAAATGTCAAGAAAAGATGATGTGGCAAACAAAGAGAAGGACATGGTGGACACAGATACAGAGGAGAAGGAAGGAAGTAATAAATGGGAGTCTGTATCAACCGTAAAAGAGACAGAGTGTGATTCGAGAAACCCAAACGTTGGAGGTGATTGTATGGAGAAAGGTCTGGGACAGTTGGATAACTCAAGAAAGAGGTGGCAAATGAAATTCAAATAGTAGAAGGTGCTCTCTTAGGTTTATTAGGAGTGTTAGTGGGTCAGAAAGTACATGGCCCAATATAAATTTAGAGGTAGTTTTACATGGGGCACAGCTTGGGACTTGGCTACTGGGCCTATCATTGAGGCTTCTAACCTAAGTGAATGTACAGATCAAACTCAGGTAAGTCCACTGGTTATTCCTTTGGCCCAACAGGGAGTGAAAAAAAGGGGCACTACATCAAAAAGGGGGAAAACTATTGAAAAAGACACCAATCGAAGTATAAGAAAAGGAGCTGAGATGAAGAAAGGGGGAAAGCTAAACAAAAAGCAAGTAAAGAACAAGGGTGTGCTGTTCAGCAATTGCCTTCAAAATGGAGCTATATTTAGAGCAGCAGCTGCTACAATTTCATTATCAGTTTCGCAGAGTACAGATTCAAGGAGGAGAAGGAAGTTTTTGAATGAAGAACAAGCTACCATTCAAGTTGGGAAAATTTTAGGGCAGAATTGTGAAGGCAAGGAGGAAGAGGTGGTAAGCAAAATAATTGAGTTAGAAGTAAAGGACCTAGAAAGAATGGAAGGCGAAGGTGTAGCTTCCTAAGCCAATTGGGTTGCTACTAGGAGGTTTGGTGTATGTTAGTAGTTTCCTTATAAAGATATTATCTTGGAATGTAAGAGGTCTAAGAAGGCCTGAAAAGAGGAGAAAAATAAAGACTTTGGTTAGAGATAGAAAGATTGATGTACTACTGTTGCAAGATTCAAAGAGATGCAATGTTGATGAAAACTTTGTCAAGTCACTATGGCCATGAGAGGAGAAGGATTTCATGGAGGCAGGTGCAGAGGGTAGTGTTGGAGGTATCCTTTGCATATGGAATCTAGAAATCTTTGTATTAAAGGAGTGTTGCAGTAATAGAAACTTTATTCTGTTGTCAAGTACTTCACACCACTCTTTTGATTGTGTTATTGTGAACATTTATGCACCAAATGAAGTATTGAAAAGAAGATAGCTATGGGTGTCCCTAATGAAGTTTAAATCTATTTTTTTAAGACCTTGGTGTGTGGGAGGGGATTTTAATGAAATTAGATTTATGAGTGAAAGCAAAGGGTGCTTGAGGAGGGATAGAGGAATGAAGGACTTCAATGATTTGATTGATAATTTGGAGCTGCTAGATATTCCAATGCTAGGTAGAACATTTACATGGTGTAATGCTTTGGATAGGGAAAGGTGGAGCAGGATTGATAGATTCCTAATTGACCATAGGTGGTTGGAAAAGTTCTCATTTAAGCAGTGGGGGCTACCTAGAAGTATATCTGACCACTGCCCAATATTGCTTATGGAAGATGAGAGGGATTGGGGCCCAAGACCATTTAGATTCATAAATGCTTGGTGCTTGCACCCTAAATTTAAATCTGAAATGAAGAAATCTTGCGAAAATAATCAGATCAGTGGTTGGGCTAGTTATAGGATAATGAAAAAGTTAGGGAATCTAAGAGTACATCTCAGAAGGTGGAATTGTGAAGTGTTTGGTAATATTGATGAGCAATTGAAAAAAGCAGAGGAGAACTCCATGAATGGGATATAGAAGCTGAAGGTAGGAACCTGCAGGAACATGAGATTAAAAGAAGATGAGAGGTTAGAAGGTTAGTTTAGGAGTTGAGTAAAAAGGAGTGGTTATGGCATCAAAAATCCAGACTGACACGGACAGAAAATGGGGACAAAAATACAAGGTTCTTTCACATAATGGCTAATGGAAGGCAAAGGAAAAATATGCTAGATTCTGTAAATGAGAATGATGTTATCTATGATCAGCCTGATGTAATTAAACAAGCAGTGGTGAGATATTTTAGCTAACTGTTTACTGATGATTGGAGGAATGGGCCAAAATTGTCAAGTGTTTTTGTCTCAATTAGTCTTGCGGAATCTGGAGTGTTAGAGGCAAAGTTTTTAGAGGATGAAATTTGGGAAGCAGTCAATGATTGTGATTGTAACAAAGCTCCGGGGCCTGATGGGTTTAATTTAACTTGCATTCAAAAATGCTGGAATATAATGAAAGAGGAGATAGTGCAGTTTGTGAATGAATTCCATTCTAATGGTAAGTTGGCTAGAGGAGTGAATAGTTCTTTTATTACTTTAATTCCCAAAAAAGATAATCCCATGGGTCTGAGTGATTATAAGCCTATTAGTTGGGTAAGTTCAGTGTATAAAATAGTTGCCAAGGTTTTATCAAGAAAATTGAGAGAGGTGCTTCCAAAGATCATTAGTGAAGTGCAAATAGCCTTTTTGAGTGGAAGATGTATCCTGGATGGGGTGTTAATTGCCAATGAAGTGGTGGATTGGTAGAAAAGAGGCCAGAAGAAAGGTATCATCCTAAAATTGGATTTTGAGAAGGCATATGATTCAGTAAACTGGGAGTTTCTGTATTCAATGATGACCAACTTCGGTTTTGGAGAGAAATGAATGGAGTGGATGAAGACTTGTATCTCTACAGCTAGAGTCTCAGTGCTAGTTAATGGTTCACCCACATCAGAATTTTCTCCGATGAAAGGCCTTAGGCAAGGTGATCCACTTGCACCTTTCCTTTTTAACATTGTTGCAGAGAGCCTTAATATATTGGTGGAAAGAGCAAAAGAAGTGGGTTTGATTAGAGGAGCTTCAATTGGACCAAATGATCTGAAATTATCTCACCTTCAATTTGCAGATGATACCATCATATTTTGTGAAGCAGATTGGGAGGAAATTATTACTATTAAGAGAATATTAAGATGTTTTGAGATAATGTCAGGACTTAAAATTAATTTCCACAAAAGTCAGGTGTGTGGGATAGGTGTACATGATGATTTAGTGAAGGAATTTGCAAATAGGCTCAATTTCCAGAAGCTGCCTCTAAAGTATCTGGGTTTGCCTTTAGGAGCAAATCCAAGGAGAAAGAGTACATGGCAGCTAGTGGTGGATAAATTCAAGAAGAAGTTAGCTTCATGGAAGAGAAGGTGCTTGTCTTTTGCAGGAAGATTAACCTTGATAAGATCAGTGACGCCAAGTTTGCCAGTCTATTTCTTATTCTTGTTTAAAATGCCAGCGGGTATTGCAAGATCAATTGATACAATTCAGTCTAATTTTCTCTGGAGAGGATCTAAAATGAGGAGAAAGTACATCTAGTTAGTTGGAAGGAGGTATGCTTGAGTAAGATTCAAGGAGGGTCAGGGGCTAGGAATCTGAGGAAGGTAAATGATTGCCCATTACTAAAGTGTTGGTGGAGGTATGGAAGAGAGGAGAATGCATTGTGAAAACAAGTGTTGTGCAGCAAGTATGGAGGGATTGGTGGCAAATGGAGTTTGTTACCAGTGGATTCAGGTATGATGTCTACTCTGTGGCAGGATGTCTTATCAATTAATTGAACTAATCCTGCTTTGAGTGAATTCTTTTTCAACAATGTCAAAATAGTTGTGGGTAATGGTAGAAGGATTCAGTTTTGGGTTGACAGATGGTTTAACAATTAGAGCGTTAGTGAAGTATTTCCCATATTGTTTTCATTGTCAATAGAGAAAGATGGTTCACTGCTGCATTTTTTCCAAAGGAAATGAGTGGCTAGTGACTGGAAGCTAGCTTTTAGATAGCCTCTTTTTGCTTGGGAAGAGGAGGAAGTGTCCAAGTTGAATGATTTGCTGCATAATGCACTTACTCTAAATGCATTGGTTGATGATTCTTGTTCTTGGTTAGCACACTCTTCTGGGTCTTTTATTGTGGCATCAGTGTGGAAAAGGGTGGAATCATCCAAAGGACCTGAAATAACAATTACAAAGAGCATTTGGAGTAATATAGCTCCTCCCAAAGAGCAATTTCTGAGTTGGCTAGCTTAGAGAGGTAGGATTAAATCCTCAGATTTCTTGCTTAGGATGGGAGTGTTGAATCCCAATGCCCACGCACTGTATGTGTTTTGCAAATCTGAAGTGGAGTCCATGAATCGTGTGCTACTACTGTCATATGATATGGAGAGTTTGGTCTGATATTGTAAAATGGTGGAACTTGAATTGGGTCATCGCTGGTTCAGTGGAGGAACTCCTACATTGGTGGTCAGGTATAAGATGTAAGTTTCAAGTGAAAGAAATTTGGAAGGTAGTTCCTTTAGCATCGATGTGGTCTATGTGGAAACTTAGGAATGAGTGTTTGTTTAAAGATGCAAAGCCAGATTTTATAGAATTGATTGAGTTGGTGAAGGTTAGAGTTGCTTTATGGGCAAAATCAAATTTGAAAGAGTTGAAGTACTCAGTTCATGACATAGTATCTAATCTGAAGCATGTATGCTATTGTGTATGGTTGGGAGTCAACCTTGTTGCTATTGCAAAAATGGAGTGTAACCAATTTGCTACTACTACTAGATGCTGTTAATGCATGGCAGAATAGTGTTCTTGCTGCCAGTTGTTGCTGCTGCTATATAGCTGCTTTGGGCCTTGGGTGTTTATTTGTAGTTTATGGGATTATTTTACCTTGGTTGTGTTCTGTTTTTGTCTACTGTTTTTCTTTTTTCTTGGCTGTTTGATTGGACTCTCTCCAATCTTGGGCTAAGTGCTGGCAGATGATTGAGCTAACTCTTCGGTGCCAACCTAGTTGGGATTGTTGATTTTAACTATGATGCTCGATGCACTTCCTTGCTTTATTGATGTAAGTTTGCGATAGTATATAGCTTCTTCATCAATAAAGTTTTTCTTTTTTTGTTGATCAAAAAAATATATTTTAAATATGTTTTAACATCCCCCTCAAGGTCAATTAGGTAAACTAACTTCAGTTTGGAAGAACAAAACAAAAAAACAACTAAAAGTTTGTTGTGTACGACAAACGAAAAAGCCTACTAGGAGCGATTAAGAAGAGTCTGCTACTAGGGAAAACGAACGAGCCTTCCAGGAGTGATTGAGAAAAGTTTGTTGCTAAGGCAAGCGATAAGGACCTACTAAGGGTGATTTTGAACAGCGTATTCACCACAAGAGGAGAGGATTGGAAGGCGACTGATGTGATGGGCCTTGGAAGAAGCTTGAATAAGAACGAATGTTGAATCAGCAGACGTGGCACACATAACTTGTGACATGGTACTGAACAGTGATAGCAACAGATGAAAAAATGTGCCAGGGGGCGGCTTATGACAAGGTGCGCCAAGGGCCTGCTCAGGTGGTGCGCCAAGGGGCAACTTGGATGATTCACATGGTGTATCTTCATACTCATCATAATACAAGTAGGGCTGTAAATGAATCGAGCTGTTCATGAACAAGCTCGGCTCGGCTCGGCTCGGCTCGGCTCGTTAAGGGTTCGGCTCGTTTAGTAAACGAGTCGAGCTCGAGCTTGAATATTAGGCTCGTTTAGTAAACGAGCCGAACTCGAGCTCGCATAAGCTCGGCTCGTTTATTTTATTTAAATGATATAATAAATATATTATTTATATATTAAATAATATATAAATATATATAAATAATAATATAAATACATTTTTTATATATTAAATAATATAAATAATATTTTAAAAAATTTATCGAGCCGAGCTCGAGCCCAGTTCCTTATTGAGCCGAGCTCGAGCTTAATAAACGAGCTCAATAAGTAAATGAGCCGAGCTTGAGCTCAGCAAAGCTCGGCTCGGCTCGGCTCGGTTCGGTTCGTTTCGTTTGCAGCCCTAAATACAAGTATATTACCTCCCTCATACTCAAATAGGTTTTAAGATAAAAACCTATTTGAGATTGAGAGGGAGAGAACTGAAAGAGAGTGCAGAAGCACAAAATAAATAAATAAATAAATGGATTTTGATCTAGATTCAAATCTAGATTGAAGAAGTGGAAGATTGAGATTTAACGACCGCAACAAAGGTGGTGGTTGATTGGTTGCTGGAGAGTAGGATTAATGCAGATGTGTTGAAACTCCAACAAGCAACAAAGGCAAGGTTGCCAATCAGCTACTTGTCGATGAACCAGAAAGATAGGCTGGATCTTCTATCTTTGATATCATATTAAAATAATTGTATAAAGAGAAAAGAGAATCTTTGTATGTTGAATAATATTGTATAACATTATGTTGAACTATTACAATAGATGACCTATATATAGGACTTATATGGAGTGTTAATCAAGAAACCATGGGAATAAGAAAATCTATAGAAATATGGAAACCAAACAAATTTTGAAAATAATATATTCTAAATATGCTTTAACATGATGTATTTAACTCAAATTTCTTCAATAAAATTTTCTTTCTCCCGATCCCAATCCAAAAAAAAAAAAAAAAAAAAAAAAAAAAAAAAAAAAAAACACTAGAATAACACATAACTTGCATTATGCTACACAATCTTTAAACAATATGTACCGTAATATTATTATATAGCCAGTTCTATTTTATGCTCTAGTGGCAACCCATGCAAAAGTGGAAAGAATGAGAGGGGTGCTTGAGAAAAAACTCACAAGAATAGATTAATCGTTGCCAACGATTCAGGTGACTGCCACTTGGGAATGCTGACACCCTTAAAGCCAAATTTTGCAAGGCATAAAAACCATTCTCTGTTTTTGACATAGCTAATTCCGGATAGTGACCAACCAAATTCAAAGCTATATCTGTTTGTCAAAAAAATGAATATGCTAAATATCATCGAATTATTTGGCTAAGCACTTCATCTCTTATTTCTTTTCTCATGTTGCTTGCTAAGTTTCAATTTGTTTTAAATATAGTGGGTCTTATACGTAGACATACTTTTATTGTATTAATATACATAAAAAAGATATAAATAGATGAAATAAATCTGACAATTAAAAACATTTCTCAAGAAGAAGAAGAAAAAATTATAAGAGAGTCAACATTTACCTTAAAAATCAGGTACTCATACTTCTGAACAAGTATTTCTCATTCATATCATGGATATCTATCTAAGCTCGTATGATTCATGACCTCTAATAACGATTTGTTTGTTTTAGTGAAAAGCAAATGTCTCTTGGTGTTTCGTGTGATAAAAATTAAAATTTAATAAAAGCTTTATTTTCTTTAGTCAATATAAAAAATAGTTGATTATTAGAGTAGAAAATATTTTTTATTTTTATTTTTTTAAAGGTCAAAGACATTTTCCCGGTTCTACCAGCAGCTTTTTAAAATTGCAACCAAACACAAAGTAAATGTTTTGTATAGATGAACTTTTTCTGAAAATATTTTCTGCAAAAAGTATATATGTATATATTTTAGGATGAAATACTAATAAATTCTAAGTAATGATCTTATGAACTGTCTTATGCTTCCTTTTTTCTTATGGATCAAAAGGGTTCCATTTTATTGTAAATTACATAAAAGGCCAAGTATAAAAACGTGCGTGTTATGTGCTTAGAGACAAATGTTTTTCTGATAATGTTAAAATTACTAAACGTAATATTTCAAAAAAACTCTTAGTGTACTTCTTTCTAAACATAACACTCCAATCAATATAACTAAAAAATTTATTAGTATACTTTTTCAAAACTTAATACTTCAATGTAACATATTAAAAAATTCTTTAGTGTATTTTTTTTTTCAAACGTAACAATATAAATTCTAAAAAAATTTCTTAGTGCACTTTTCACAAACGTAACACTCCAATCAATGTAACACACAGAAACTCTGTAGTGTATTTTTTTTAAACATAACATTCTAATGTAACACACAAAAAACTCCTTACTGTACTTTTTCCAAACGTAACATTCTAATATAACACACTAAAAAACTCTTTAGTGTATTTTTTTCACATGTAACACTCCAATCAATGTAACACACAAAAATTCCTTAGTATACTTTTTTCAAAAGTACCACTCTAATGTAATATTTCAATGTAACACCAAAAATCACACTAACAGATATATAGATTTCGGCACTTTGACAACCAACATTTTAGCTATCAATCCCCTCAAAAAGAATCTTCCACATCTCAAATTTCCATTCCCATCCCAAAAATGAATCACAAAATGGAAAAAATAAATCACAAAAAGGTATTCACTTAAACTCAAATGGCTTCAAACCAAATAAAAATACATTTTCAAAACAAAAAAGACTAATTGATTCATAAGAAAACTCTTAGGATTAAATAGATTCACATTCCTTCTTATGGAATTTATGAGTAAATTTTCCTATTTTTAAAACAAAGAAGGGTAAAGCACTAATAAATCCCAAATAGTGTTTAGTCATTTCTTTTTTCTTATTGACCTAAAGGTCTCATTTTAGTGTGAATTACATAAAGGGCAAATATAAACGCTCGTGTGTTATATGTTAAGGAACAAATTGGATTTTCTCTTAATGTTGAAATTACTAAATGAAACACTTAAAAGAAATTTCTTAGTGTATTTTTTACAAACGTAATATTTCAATGTAACATACTAAAAAACTCCTGAAAGTATTTTTTCTAAACGTAACACTTCAATCAATGTAACACACAAACTCCTTAATATACTTTTTTAAACGTAATACTTCAATGTAACACACTAAAAAATTTCTTAGTATATACTTTTCTTAAACGTAACACTCAACTATAACACATTAAAAAATTTCTTAGTGTATTTTTTTCAAACGTAACACTCCAATCAATATAACACACAAAAACTTTTAGTGTACTTTTTTCAAATATAACACTCCAATGTAATACATTAAAAATAACTCATTACTATACTTTTCTCAAACATAATACGGTAACATTTCAAAAAACTTTTTAATGTACTTTTTTTCAAATGTAATACTCCAATCAATGTAATACATAAAAATTTCTTAGTGTACTTTTCTTAAACGTAATACTCCAATGTAACACACTAAAAAACTCTTTAGTGTATTTTTCTCAAACGTAACACTCCAGTCAATATAACACACAAAATCTCCTTAGTGTATTTTTTTTAAGCGTATCACCTTAATATAATACTCCAATGTAACACCAGAAAATTATACCAACAAAAATGTAAATTTACATACTCGATAGCCAACACTTCAGCCACCAATCTCTCCAAAAAGAATTTTCTACAACTCATCTTTCCATTCCCATCCCAAAAATAAATCAAAAAATTAGAAAAATGAATCATAAAAAAGATATTTACTTAAATTCAAAAGGCACCAAATCAAATAAATGCAACTTTTCAAAAAAAAAAAAAAAAAAAAAAGACTAATTAGTTCATAAAAAAACTTTTAAGACAAATAGATCAACATTCTCTCTTATGGGATTTATTAGTAAGTTTTCCAACAAACAAACGAATAGTAAATAAGTTATACATTAAAACTAATAATATAGCAAAGATTTGTTTAGAAAGTGCTTTTTTTAGTAATTTTTTGGCCTTTTATCTAAAATATAAGGTGGTAAAAATTGAAAATTTTATTTGGTTTGATTTTTACAATCTTTTTTCAAAATTTCTTTTTCTAAAATTGTAATACATAATTTGGTAAAAAAATTAAAAATCAAAAAATATTGATCATTTTCATATAGTTTTTGTACGGGAAAGAGATTCACCTTCACGTATAATCCTGTTGATCAAGCCTGTGTTCTTCTGCACGTCGTCATTCTACCACCTGAAAACACAAAGTGAGCTGGCCGGCGGGTGTATGCCGGAAACCTCTCCGATGCCTAAGTCAGTAAGCAAGAAATAGGCAAAAGCTCAATGTAGTCAGGGAGCAAAAATTGCATTACCTCTTCTTAGGTGATATTGGTGAGCTTTTATAGGTTTCGAGTGGCACAATCCTAGTAGGACTCTTACTCCTCCATGTAGAGTCCTCCTAGGATTCATACTCCTGGAAGATAATGCTTATCCTCCAACACCCCCCTCACTGCTTAAACTAAGTGAGATGATTTTACCATGGTCGGATTACCATACGACCGACCTAACTGTTACTTCAGCTATTACTTCCTTTCTCTTACCTCGGCCTTCACATGCTAAGACCGAGCTATCCATAAGAGAGTTGAGCCGAACTAAATCTGGCACTAAGTACTTAAGAAAGCTCAGCATACCTCGGTTCCATACACCACGACCGAACTAACTTTTAGCAAGGTTTTAGACCGAACTAACCGTACTATGCCATGACCATGCTAAAGCCACAGAGTAGACCGAGCTCCACACCTCGGTTCTTCCTTTCATTGCGTGTACCTTGATTTGACACACTCCAACTTGGTACCCCAGTTGGGTCCTTTGAGACCGGGCTAACCGGAGTAAGCTTCCACCGTGCTATCCAGAGCGAAGTCCACAAAGAGAAGCCATCATACCTCGGCTGCGAATGCCATGGCCGAGCTAACTATGGTGCGCTACGACCGTGGTGACCGTCTTTACACTTGGACCGAGCTACAACTCTCCACTCCGACCGTGGTGACCGTCGTTACATTTGGACCGGGCTACCACTCTCCAAGCGCCTTTACACTTGGACTGGACTAATACTTGGACCGCAGAAAACTTGCTAAGCCCTTTCACCATGGCCCACATCCGTCTTTAGTCCTTGGACCGAAGTACATCTATTCTTACCTCGGTTCGTCGCACGGCCCAATTTGCAAAGAAGTCTCCTCCTTAGCTCGGCCCAATTTAGATATAAATTACCCTCTCAATTGCCCCTTAATTCCATCTGTGCAACATGATTGGGATTACCTGTTACCAGCCGAGCTAAAAACTTTTGCCTTTCAACCAGGCTAGAATGCCGCCGGGCTACCGATTGGTTCAGTCAAAAAACATCTCTTCAGTTATGTTGTCATCTGAATCGCTTGTTATTCCTTCTGAGCCTCCGTTTTGCTAGATGCAGTGCCTGCGAATCTCGCGCTTTTGCTGATACGGCTTCCATCTTCAGTTCCTTCATTCTTGACTTGTATGTCTCTCAAATCTTCTGAATAGTTATCACACCTACTGGATTCGCGAACAAACTTTTGCTTCAATTAACCGAGCTAGCGAACTTAGTTACTTTTAGCACGGTCCACCGATCTATGCTTAACACCTTTCCTTTTTACTTTGCAGACTCTGACTTAGGTTGTCCAGGCACACCTTTGCACGCTTAACCGAGATACTGCGCGAGCTATATCCTGCAATGTGAGGCTGCCAAAGACCTCTTCTTCGAATGTGGGTGGAAAGCGGCTGTGGCGCAGATCGGTTACGGCTAAGAGACCGAGATCTTCCTAAACCCTCCTCCATATTTTAAACTGAGCTCCATGGTGGAGTATGCAAATGCCATTCAGCAGAAATTTCTTCAAGAAGGGGAGGACAAGGATGCTGCTCCTAAAGACAACGCCCAGCCCGGTCGCCAATCCATCTCTCCAACTCCTGTGGTCTCCATCCCACCTTTGCCTGCTGTGTCTGATGCGGTGCCTTTGACCAAGCTCAACCAAAGTGTGCTTGCCACGACCGAGCTAACTTTAGGTGAAGCCAGGGTTGATTTGGACGCCGATTTAAATGATCTCTTTGCATGATTTTTCTTCTGTTTACCAAAGGAGTTTGTAACCGGGCTACGGCCCCTCCTTTTGTAATGCACTTGTGGAATGAAATCTTCAGTTCTCTCAACTGCTTGTTCGGCTTGCTCCATGCTTGCATTTATTTTCCACTTATGTTTTGAATGAAGTATGACATTCTCTGGCCGAGATACTCATTTCGGTCTTAACCTTGCAATCTATCTTACCATACCTGCCAACCACTCTTCAGCCTTGATCCTTATCTCGGCTGAAGAGTACCAAGTGTTGGTTTTTCCAGCCAACCACTCTTCAGCCATTCCCATACTTCGGCTGAAGAGTACAGAGTGTTGGTTTAATCCAGCCAACCACTCTTCAGCCATACCCATACTTCGGCTGAAGAGTACAGAGTGTTGGTTTAATCCAGCCAACCACTCTTCAGCCATACCCATACTTCGGCTGAAGAGTACCAAGTGTTGGTTTTTCCAGCCAACCACTCTTCAGCCATTCCCATACTTCGGCTGAAGAGTACAGAGTGTTGGTTTAATCCAGCCAACCACTCTTCAGCCATACCCATACTTCGGCTGAAGAGTACAGAGTGTTGGTTTAATCCAGCCAACCACCTTTAGCCTAGGTCCTTACCTCGGCTTAAAGGGTGCAAAAAAGTTTTGTTGGTCAAACCTGCCAACCACCTTTAGCCTAGGTCCTTACCTCGGCTTAAAGGGTGCAAAAAAGTTTTGTTGGTCAAACCTGCCAACCACCTTTAGCCTAGGTCCTTACCTCGGCTTAAAGGGTGCAAAAAAGTTTTGTTGGTCAAACCTGCCAACCACCTTTAGCCTAGGTCCTCACCTCGGCTTAAAGGGTGCAAAAAAGTTGTGTTGGTCAAACCTGCCAACCACTTTTAGACTAGATCCTGATCTCGGCTAAGGGGTGCAAAAAAGTTTTGTTGGTCAAACCTGCCAACCACCTTTAGCCTGGATCTTTATCTCGGCTTAGGAGAGGCAAGTGTTGGTTTTTCCAGCCAACTCTGCTTTCAATGCCCCTTGCTCACTAAAACAACTTTTACAGAAGAAAATAATCTATGCTGAAAAGGGAACTACTTGTTTTATTGAGGAAAATGTAAATTACAAGTACCCTATCGAACAGATAACTCGAGATTGGCAGTATTCCATGGTCTGGGGATAGCCTTGTTGGCTCCATCCTCCAAGTGATACGCCCATTTTTCAGCTAAACCAACCACTTTCTATGGTCCTTCCCTATTGGGCCCTAGCTTGCCTTATCTGGGTTCTTTACATCTATCATTTCCTGTACCAAGTCTTCCACTGTTCTCTGTTCAGCTGCCTTGCTAACATCTGCGGACAGCTCCTTGATCTCAAGTTCTTCCTTTTATGTATCGGTCCAAGTGCCCAGCTGCCACTAACTCTTCCAAATGCTGCTTCAATGGCGTGCAATTTTCAGTGCGGTGCCCCTGTTCATCATGGAAGGTGCACCGCGATCTCTCGTCGTAGTCTTTTTGCGTTTCTCCCAACTTAGCAGGCCATCGGACGAAAGGTTCATCGCGTATCTCGCTGAGGATCCGATAGATCGGTTTTTTGAACACCGTGGTAATGGCAGTGTGGACTCCCAACCTTCTTTTGCCTTGGTCCTCTCCATTGTCCCGCCTGCCTTGCTCGTTTCTGCTTGGACGTTCTACCGTGTTGACCTTTGCCGTAGTCATTTTATCTGGTATTGCGGTTGTGCCAGATTTTGTTTTAGCACGGGCGCTATCTTCCTCCACGCGAATATGTTGGTGTACTCTTTCCATCAAGGCTTCCATCGTGAGGGGTGGCATCATGGTAATTGAGTCCCTCAACCTGTGTCCGACTGGAAGACCTCTATTGTATTGCGCGATGGCGCGATTTGTGGGGCAATCTCCTATCTGGTTGAAGGTCTCCCAATAACGGCTGTTGTAGGATCTCAACGTCTCCTTGTCACCCATGACGATGGAGAGCAGCTGATCGATCTCCACTGGGGTTTTAGTGTTTGTTCTGAATCTTGTGACAAACGCTTCTGCCAATTGCGCCCAGGAGGCTATGCTGCCCTCTGGGAGTTTCTCAAACCAAGTCAAGCCTAGGTCGCCAAGGCTTGAGGGGAATAGGATGCACATTAAGGCCTCGTTCCGCCGGTATACAGCCATGACCTGGCGGAAGTGGCTTAAGTGCAAGTAGGGATCCGTCTTTCCCTCGTATGTAGTGAACTTCGGCTGTAGAAAGCCTGATGGTAGAGGCGCGTTCTCAATCGCTGGGACAAACGGTGAGGTCTGCAGCCTCGCCAATACTTTGTCCGTCGGTTCGTAGGCCGGGCACGGTTGTGGCATTCCAACCTCGACGCTTCCATGCGTCCGAGGAGCCAACCGCTGCAAGGCCGAAACTCTATGTGGATCACGCGCCCTCGCGTCCTCCCTGCATCGTGCCTTTTCCTCTAGCACGGTTCGTAGGTCGGACGACCTGGGTAACTCCGTTTGCCTGGACCTTGTTTGGTGCGTATGCGAAGGCTGGTATGTGCTCCCTTCTGTGTAAGACCTCACAGATCTCGCCCTCTCAGACCTGGAGTGACGAGTTCTGGAAGATCTTGATTGCGTATCGCCTGTCCTGAGGCTTCTATCTTCCGCTTGGGAGGGTGTAGAATTCCTACTACGACCCTCTGAGTGGCGAGGGGGCGTCTTGTTTGTGCGCCCCTCTCCTGTCGCCACTTCTTTTCCTTTCACCTGGCGTTTGAGAGATTCCATGTCCGCCGCCATCCGTTGTATCAATTCGTCTTGTGCTTTGACGCGATCCTCCAAAGCCTGAGGATCAACCCTGCGCCTTTGTCTTTCTGGGCTTTGCGAACGAGAGGGATGAGGGCTGTTATTCCTCCTTCTACCCCTTGCATCCCTCCTGGAGTTTTGTCTCTGTGGTTCCAGGTTCGCCATGGGAGGGACCAAGGGAAGGCCTTCGCGCCTTGCACCTCCGTCTGGAGTTTGTCCGTCAATGGCGGACTGAGGCAGTTCTTCATTGTTTGCCATCGAATTTTGAGAGAAAAACACTTGATCAAGAGGTTGTTCTTGTCTGTTCTTTCCACAGACGGCGCCAATTGTACGGGAAAGAGATTCACCTTCACGTATAATCCTGTTGATCAAGCCTGTGTTCTTCTGCACGTCGTCATTCTACCACCTGAAAACACAAAGTGAGCTGGCCGGCGGGTGTATGCCGGAAACCTCTCCGATGCCTAAGTCAGTAAGCAAGAAATAGGCAAAAGCTCAATGTAGTCAGGGAGCAAAAATTGCATTACCTCTTCTTAGGTGATATTGGTGAGCTTTTATAGGTTTCGAGTGGCACAATCCTAGTAGGACTCTTACTCCTCCATGTAGAGTCCTCATAGGATTCATACTCCTGGAAAATAATGCTTATCCTCCAACACCCCCCTTACTGCTTAAACCAAGTGAGATGGTTTTACCATGGTCGGATTACCATACGACCGACCTAACTGTTACTTCGGCTATTACTTCCTTTCTCTTACCTCGGCCTTCACATGCTAAGACCGAGCTATCCATAAGAGAGTTGAGCCGAACTAAATCTGGCACTAAGTACTTAAGAAAGCTCAGCATACCTCGGTTCCATACACCACGACCGAACTAACTTTTAGCAAGGTTTTAGACCGAACTAACCGTACTGTGCCATGACCATGCTAAAGCCACAGAGTAGACCGAGCTCCACACCTCGGTTCTTCCTTTCATTGCGTGTACCTTGATTTGACACACTCCAACTTGGTACCCCAGTTGGGTCCTTTGAGACCGGGCTAACCGGAGTAAGCTTCCACCGTGCTATCCAGAGCGAAGTCCACAAAGAGAAGCCATCATACCTCGACTGCGAATGCCATGGCCGAGCTAACTATGGTGCGCTACGACCGTGGTGACCGTCTTTACACTTGGACCGAGCTACAACTCTCCACTCCGACCGTGGTGACCGTCGTTACATTTGGACCGAGCTACCACTCTCCAAGCGCCTTTACACTTGGACCGGACTAATACTTGGACCGCAGAAAACTTGCTAAGCCCTTTCACCATGGCCCACATCCGTCTTTAGTCCTTGGACCGAAGTACATCTATTCTTACCTCGGTTCGTCGCACGGCCCAATTTGCAAAGAAGTCTCCTCCTTAGCTCGGCCCAATTTAGATATAAATTACCCTCTCAGTTTTATTTTTTGATAGATAGAAATAATTTTTAAAAATTTAAAATTATTGTTTTAATATTTATTTTTATCAAACTAGTTTCTATGTTTTGAAAAAATAATTAAAAAATTATTTCTGAAATGTAAACCAAACTACGCAGAAGTGTTTGATAATAATTTTTTTATTTTTTACGAAAAATGTGTAAAATGTAAACAAAAAAAAATAAGTATTTAACTTTTTTGTATAACTTTTTAATTGTTTAACGTATTAAATTTTAATGACTTTTGATTAATTTAACCTGATTGCCGAACGACCCCTAAGTTTCAGCATTTTATGGATCTGGGATGGATAAATTAGATTTAGCTGACGTTTGTTTATAATATTTGAACATTGTCATTCTCGTGTAGTGACTACTTTTGTATTAAGTAGGCGACTCGCAACAAATCCGTGATATGCACAAAATGATTTTTTTTTTCAAATATAAAATATTATAAAATAAAAATAATTCATCAAATTTATCTGAACATTTATAGTTAAATAATTTTAAACTAATTATTAAAACCTTACCCTAAACAGATTTGTAAATTTTAAACTTGCTCAATTAATTCATTATAAATAGACTATTATTATTATTATTATTATTGTTATTATTATTATTATTTTATTATTATTATTATTATTATTATTATTATTATTATTATTATTTGGAGGGTGCTTTGGAGTGCTTTTAAATGAATTTGTCATTTTTAATGATAATTTTAATTTACACTATTAGCAAAATTCAATTGAAAATAATTTTTGGCTTTTTAACAAAATTTTGAGTTTAAGCTCAATAGCATTTTTTAAAATTATTTTTTAATTTAAAATTTTAAAAATTTAGTTGAAAGTCTTAGAAGTCCAACAAAACTTCTCACAGAAAGTCTATTTGCTATAATATATACTAGCATATAAATCCGTGCGATGTACATGCTAAATAAATAATTAAAAATAATTTTAAAATTAAATAATAACATAAAATTTATTTAAAAATTATAGAAAAATAATTGAGAATTTTATTAGAATATATATTGCAGTTATTATGTCATTAATTGTATATTCTAAATTCACAATAAAAAATCGATGGTGCTATACGCACTAATTAGTATATCAATTAGTGTATCAACATATGTTATAAGATTGTCATTTCAAAATTATGATCTCACATATTATACAAATTATAAAGACCCAAAATTTCTAAAATTAAGACACATCATCCATTATATAACATTATTCATAAGAAATAGATGTCATAATTTAATTGGTAAAGATGAAAAAAATAGAATAAATTAAAAAATATATATTTAAGATAAAAAAAAAAATTTCGTTTTATAAATTTTTTAATTTTAGTTTATTTTTTGTTAAAGTTTGTCATAAAACTTAAACATACTTTTTAGAAATTAAACAATGTATATATTTTGATAAAATCATTAAAATCGGTCAAAAGACCAACCAACTTACACAAAAACTAATTAATTAGAACTTCTAAATTTTTTTAATTTTAAAGTTTAAACTGTTTTCAACTGAAACATGCACAACAATATAATATTAAATGTGAGTATGTGTTTACTTTATACAAGTGAAACAACTAAATTTTTTCTTCTTTTTCCGACGTGAGATTGTGTAAAATAAAAATTAGCAATTATTTTGGCAGGATGTTTATTTCTAATCAAGGAATCAATCATTCAATCTTTAGTTTATTTCGAAATAAACAATTCTAACCAACATATTTTGATAAAATCGCTAAAATCGAAGTTAAACCAACAAACCAGCCAAACCGAAAATGATTCGGCCTGATTGGCTAAGTCAAAAGAACAACCAACTTACACAAAAATTAATTAATTAAAACTTTCAAATTTTATTTTAAAATTTAAACTGTTTTGAACTTAAACATGCACAACACTACAATATTAAATAGGAGTATAAGATTCACTTTACATAAGTGAAATAACTCATTTTTTCCTTCTTATCTTAATATGGATTTATAAAATAAATCATAGATTAATTATAGTTTTATTTTTATATGGTTAAATAGAAGATAACCAATGGAGGTTTTTTTAATTGTTTAAAATTAAAAAAATCAGTATGACAAATCACAGTTAAACCGGCGAATCAATCAAATCGAAAATGGTTCAGCCTAATTGGACCAACTTATAAACATTAATTAATTAAAACTTTTAAATATCATCTTAAATTTAAAATTTAAATTGTCTTGAATTGAAACATAACACTACAATATTAAATGAGAATATAAGATTCACTTTATATAAGTAAACACTTACTTTTTTATTATTTTTCCGATATGAGATTATAAAATAAAAGTTAACAATTGTTTAGGTAAGAAGTTTATTTCTAATCAAGCAATCTCGGTCATTCAATCTTTAATTAGATGAATCTTTAGTTTATTTCGAATCAAGCAAATCTAACCAATATATATTTTAATAAAACCACCAAAATTGCAATTAAACTAATGAATCACTCAAATAAAAAATGATTCAGCATAATCGGCCAAGTCAAAAGAACAACCAACTTATATAAAAATTAATTAATTGAAATTTTTTAATTTTATTTTAAAATTTAAACTATATTGAATTGAAACAAAAACAACAATACAATATTAAATTGAAGTATAAAATTCCTTTATATAAGTAAAACAACTCATTTTTTTTATTTTTTCGCCAATGTATGATTTATTTTTATATGATTAAATGAAAGTTAATCAATAAAAAAAATTTAATTGTTTAAAATTAAAAAAAAATAAAAAATTATTATGGAATATTGAATTTGAACCTTTTCACTAAAATCCTTTTGTTTATATAATATATAGATAGTAAGGCCAAGTTTGGGAAGTTTAGAATAAGTGTACTTTTTGACTTTTCTTGTATTATTTGTAGAAAAAGTAGAGAGGAAATGTTGATTGATGTGACCCAAAAAAGATAAAAAGATGAAATAAGTGCACTTATATTGGGATGCCAAACTTGGCCTAAGTATAGATAAGCAAAGTAATTAGAGGTGACTCACCGTAAAATTCAGAATCTACTACAGTGAAGAGAAGCAGAGCACCAGAGTGGTATGCGAATGGCATGGAAACTGGATCATCCTCTGTGACACTCAATAGATACAAAAGGATGTCCTTATGTCCTGCTCTAGCAGCATAGTGTAGCGGTAACCAATTAACATCAGAAAGAATATATACGGAGGGAGGGTGCTTCTCTACGAGGATAGCCGCAGCCTTGGTGTTTCCGGTGTATGCAGCAACGTGAAGGGCAATCATACCAACACTATCAGGCTGTACCAGAGCCTCTGCCGGCATCAAATCCACCAACTTCTCCATAAATTCGATTGACCTTCCACTCATAATTGCTACGTGGAGTGCCGTCCTGCTTTCTATAATTGATATGGGCAGTGAGTGCATCTGCATCTTGGTCAAAGAATCTTTCGGCCGAATTCCAGTCTCCCCTGAGTGCAGCATTGAGGAGTGGTATGTATCTCCTGTACATATTCCTGTTCTCTGCATCCATTCATCCATGACCAAAAAAACATTATTTATTAATCAGCAGAAATTAACGGTCAAGCATGTGCAATGTTTTTTTTAATTATCACCTAGGCAGTGTGAGGTTTGGAGACAAGATTTCTATTGCCCAATTTGATACCATATTAGAATTAATTGTTAACTCATCTAAAAGTCTAAGTTATTAAAGAGAACAAGTTTATTATTTATATTATATCTCCAAAATCCACAAATAAATAATAGTAATAATAATAATAATAATAATAATAAATAAATAAATAAATAAAAAGAGGGGTTAATTAAATTGGTAGTCCCTCCATTTTGTGTGTTACTTTGGTCCCTTCAATTTCAAAAATATAAAACAAAATATGTGAACCCAACAAGAAAACAAAATGAGATTGAGAGAGGGACTAAACAAGAAATAACAATGAAGAGGAAAATTATAAGGCAATTGATGATAATGACATCTAACCTTACCTTCTTCTCCTTCTCCTTGTGCTTTTTCTTGTTCTTCTTCTCCTGC
The DNA here is from genome assembly GCA_036172215.1 of Camellia granthamiana. Lineage (NCBI taxonomy): Eukaryota > Viridiplantae > Streptophyta > Magnoliopsida > Ericales > Theaceae > Camellia > Camellia granthamiana. Next base: position 290,810 of record JAXFYN010000086.1, read on the forward strand.
AGCTTTTTTGCCTTCTTCTCCTCCTGCTTTGTCTCCTTCTCCTGTAAGTATTAATAATACATGTAACCATAATAATAATGCGGAATTAAACTTAATAGGATCTTGAATTCAATACAACTCAAGAATAAAACGAACATACCTTTGTCAGCCATTGAATTAGAGAAGTTGAGAAAATACTCCTAATAGTTAAACCTTAAATTCTTGGCTCATCTTCTTCTCTCTGTCTCTCTTAATTAGGATGACTATAAAACTTAAAGTGATGGAAAAATATTCATGATATGAAAGGGGAGTCACCCATCCTTATATAGAGGAGAGAAGAGGGCCAAGTAAACTCTATCAGAAGAATTCCTAATCCATCAAGGTTTCCTTCTTATCTTAGAAGAGTGATTATATTAAAATTCTAATTACTAAACTTTATATATATTGGCTTTATCTAATTGTGGAGTCCAAATAAAATAAAACATGTAAAAATATGTACGCTATTGGGCTGCACTAGAAAATAAATCCAACGTTCTCTCACTTGGCCCATTAAGCCGATATGATACAATTAATGAGTTTTTCCAAAACATATGCAACTTATAAAATTTTTTGATTCATTGGATTCCACACTAAAAACTTTGACACGTGATCACAAATTTTAAAAATAGCTAATAAGTTCAGATATATTATAAACTATAATATTGTGATTACTTCAGATCACCAATGTAAGTCATAGCGGTTATATAACATTTATGTCATATTTCCTTCTATGCACTACACCATTGATAACCTTCACCAACCCAGTCCTTTATCAGGATATATAATTATTTTCCTGAAATGCCCCTATAATTTGTCTGGTTAAGACATTCCCTATTTATCAATATTCAAATTAATGTGTACACACACTTTTAGAAACAGGAAAAATAGAAACAAAATTATTATTGCGCAAATAGTGTCAAATAAAAATAAGCACTCACGATTAACCATACACATCAAGGGTTGCTTAAAAGACCCATCCTGATAACATGCTTTTTGTATGTCCTTTGGTGGCAATCCCTTTGTGAATGGATCAGCAATCATAACAGAGGTGCTTAAGTTTTCAATTAACACTTGTTGTTTCTGGACTCTTTCTCTAACAACTAAGTACTTTACTTCCATGTGTTTGGAACCACTAGAGTACCTTCCATTCTTAGAGAAGAAAACTGTTGCTGTATTGTCACAATATATGTTCAGCGGCTTGGCAATTGAGTCAACAACACCAAGTCCTGAGATGAAATTTCGCAACCATAAAGCATGATTTGTAGCCTCAAAGCATATGGAATGTCCTTCATTTGTTTTGTTTCCAAGTCATTCCTTGGACACTATTTTTCACTTAATTTATCACCCTTCGTGATGGGGTGCATCACCGGCTGAACAAAACTGCATATTGAGTCTCTCCAAAACACGATCAATATATCATTTTAAAGATAGTCCTAGCAATCCTCGAGATCGATCCCTAAAGATCTCTATGCCAATAACATAGTTTGCCTCACCCATATCGACCATTTTAAAGTTCTTGGAGAGATATTCCTTGGTTTCATGCAATAAGCCAAGGTCATTACTAGGTAATAAAATGTCATCCACATATAGCACCAAAATAATGAACTTGCTTCCACTAACCTTCAGATTATATGCATTGATCAACTGCATTTTCCTTAAATCCAAAAGAGATAATGGTATCATTAAACCTTAAATACTATTGCTTGGAAGCTTGTTTAAGGCCATATATGGATTTCTTTAATTTGCAAACTAAATGTTCTTTACCTTTCTTTCCAAATCCTTTTGGCTGCTCCATATAAATTTCTTCATCCAAATTTCCATTTACAAAAGCAGTTTTCACATCCATTTGATGCAACTCTAAGTCATAATGAGCTACCAATGCTAGGATGATTCTAAGCGAGTCCTTCTTAGATACTGGAAGAGAAGGTCTCTGTATAGTCTATGCCTTCTTTTTGAGTAAAACCCTTGGCAACAAGTCTGGCTTTAAATCATTCGATATTGCCTTTTGCGTCACGCTTGGTCTTGAAGACCCATTTACACCCGACCTTTTGGCAGTTATTAGGCAATTCGACGAGATCCCAAACACTATTCTGTTCCATGGATTTTAACTCTTCATTTATAGCATTGACCCATTTTTGAAGAATCACCACTATTCATGGCTTCTGAAAATGAGACTGGATCTTTGTTAATCCCAATATCAAAATCAGATTCCTGTAGATACACCATGTAATCATCTAGAATGACAGGCTTTCTTTTCCTCTGAGATCTTCTC